>APFE030923825.1:0-13622 GCA_000404065.3 Pinus taeda | reverse complement strand
CCAACTCATGAGGAAAAGAAAGGGCCAACAAAGTTTTATGTAATGAAATGCTCTTGTTTCAAACTTCACCATGGCTTGAACTCCATTCCAAAAATTGCGATAAAGGGAAGCCATGCTTTGTGATGACCTTGCACTTGCGCTTAATAATCTATGTCATGCTTACAATTTATTCATATTCTTTGTATCTTCCAACTTATTTCAGTTGCAAATTCCTTGGAATTGTTGACATCATTAACTGGCCCTGTTCATCTCCTTTTTCAACCCATCTCGTTGCTGTGCAAGAAACCTTTTCGAAATCAGAAATCCCTTGATGAATTGATTTGCATTCGAGAACCTCCTTGTACCAGTCGTGTCTCTGTTCTATATCCGTATCTGGGTCACGGGGCTCAAGACTCTGTAACCTCCTTTCATTCCCCATAGCTCGCCAATGTGCCAAGTTCACATGGGCAATGCCCAATTCGCACAAATTTATGATAAGACCGCTTTGGTGGCCAGCGTTATCGAACCAGGACGAAGAAGAGGAAGCCTGCTATGTTTGACACCACCACCAAATCCAGTGTTTGCTAACCCATTATTTGTAATATAAACAAACAGAAACTATGCTTTGTATTTTTCCATATGTCTTCCTCTTCTAATATTGGTTGAATATAAATAATAAAAGCATCTTATTGTGTCAAAAGTAGCATTCTACAACACAATATGACTCCAATGTTTGCGCAGAGAGGTGCATTCTACAATCCAGTATGACGGGATGTGTAATTATGTCACCTCCTCAAAAATAATAAGTTTAATTTTGGCTAATGTCAGGAAAACCATTAACTTGAATCTTAAACTATATATAACTTGAATCTTTAGATTATATGTAACTTTTTACTAATATTAATTATTAAAATATAAATATGTATTGTTATATACAATTTTAATGGATACTAAATTATCATATAAGTGAATTTGAATGGATCATAAATTGACTTTTAACAAAAAAAAATTACTACATTAAAATCCCAAATTAGGTAAAATTTTGAACATTTTTACTCTTTACTAAAGCTAGTACCCTTCTTAAATCAAAAGAAAAATGTTAACTCAACACAAAGATAAAAATTCTTGGTCCAACATATTTTCATATTTTTTTTAATTAAATATTTGTAAAATGAATATTTAAAGGAAAAACCATATCTTAGGGATATGTTAAAATCTTTAAAGACATAAATATTTCCACATCAAGGTTGTAACATTTGAAAATATTAATTTGATGTAGTTTTATTATAAATTTTGTTACCAAGCCCTGTAAAAAAAAAAACCATTAAATCTAATATCAATATTTTAATGTTAAATATAATATTAGTATTTATTTATTTTTTTTTTTTTTTTTTATTTTTTTTTTCTCGGTAAAAAGTCTAAAATTCTATTATATGTACAGATATGAAATTACATGCAGAGTAGCTGGACTTATCATGAAATCCATGGCCGACTGAGATACCACGGATCAAGCAGACCGATTCAAAATCTCCCACACATGGGAGTCATTCATCAAGAAATCTTTTGAGCGGCCTTCAGAGGCATTAGACTGGTCCCAAAATGACAAAATGACTGGACTGAGGCTCAAAACAAATCCTGCCCACACAGGGGCTGTCTTCTCTGTCCTAATTGAGATAGCTGATAACCGACACACAGACATTAACCGACGCTACAGACGCTACAGACTAGACATTTATCCGAGATTACATAAAACCAGAGCGGGATGTTACCCGAGCTATGAAAAACAACATTAAACAGATGACTGGACCTGAATTGGGAGAGGGTCGCCGTGTCTGGGGCGTGTAGTGGAGGGTTATACTTCCTCGGGGGGCTTCTCTTCCTCAATTGTACACCATCCTTGCCCTTCAGGATACCCTCCCACATGGCTGCCCATTTGGCGGCATCTGGAGCCCTCGCTGCTTGGGAGGTGGAGGGGTCGACCATGACCGCCTTCCCTGAGGTCGTGGTCTCGATTGATGGAGGAAGCAAGGATTGTTCTTGCCCTGGGATGTCTGGGGGAGGAGCTTCCCCTTTTGGAGGTGATCCCTCGCCCTCTGCTTCAGGTGTTTTCGTGAAGAGCACTGAGATGTGCGCACTAACCCCATGAGAATCTCCCACCTTCCCCAGGGTGAAGACCACTGACCCAAATGCCGGGAGGGCTGGCCCCTCCATGTTCGCCCCACTGACTTCCACGAATTGCTCAGCTTGAAGAGGCTCGACCCTGGCTCGACGATGACAGAATCGACAGCAACAATGGTGATGCTCCCTGTCAGCCCCTCCTCGTCCACGACCCCTACTCGTGCCCCGTCCTGATCCTCTCCGACATGGCTGCCTGTTGTGAAGCCTAGCCATGGCTGGTTTGTTCGCCCCCTGCAAAAGGTTTTGGTAAGCCTCAAACCGCAACCTTCCTCCCTCAAAATTCGCCTTCCGAACTTCTGCGACTGAACCTCTGCGCACTGTGGCATTAACAAGGTGCTGAGAGCCAAGTTTGAGGGCAACCTGGGATGGCAATCGCCTCGACCAGCACCAGGCTTTCCCCCACAGCTGAGCACTCGGCCTCCAAATTCCAGTCTGACAGTTAAATTCGTGGAACAATGGCTTGATGCAGTCCCCGTCCCGGTATATAATACCATTCCAATGCTCGGTGCTCCCTTCGAGCTTCGCCATCCTATCAACCATGCCGGCAATGAATGCCCTGAACTACCACCCCGCCTTATTAACGTTTTGACGGCAGATGAGCCAGGGGCATTAATTTGCATGATTCGTCGCATGATGGGTCACATGGGAGCCATGTGGCTCGTCCTCCCGAGATCGTCTGCAAAAACTCAAAAAACCGCATCCGGGAATATTAAAATAATATTAATGTTAAATATTATTAAATTTAATAACTCTTGATTAAGTACAATATAAAATAATAATACCAATTGTCTTATTATAATATATGTTAATATATATCATATATAATAATATATTAACTCTAGATATATATGGAAGGAAGAACAAAAACATAGAGTGATATAGGTGGAGAGATAGAGGGAGTGACAAGGGAGAGATGGAGATAAAATGAAGGAGAGGGGGGAGAAGGAGTGAAGAGACAGAGAAAGAGAGTAGTGAGAGAGGGAGAGAAGGGTAAGAGAGAGAGAGGGAGACACAAAGATGGAGGGGGGAGAGGGAGAAGAAGAGAGGGAGGGAGATAATGACAAGGTTGGAGGGTAGAAAGAGAGAGAGAGATGGGGGGAGACAGAGGGAGGTAGGAGAGAAAGGGAGAGAGGGGAAGGACCAGAGAAAGGATTTTAGAGAGAGGAGGAGAGAAGGAGTGACAAAGAGGGAGGGACAAAGAGATGGATTTGGAGGGGGAGAAAGGGAGTGAAGAAGAAATACATAGATAAATAAAAGTGGAGAGAGAGAGAGGGAGTGAAGAAGAAAGACATAGACAGATAAAAGTGGAGAGAGAGAGTGGGAGTGACAAAGGAGAGATGGAGAGAGAGTGTGTGAGTTTTGGAGTGAGATAGATAGACAAATATAGAGAGATGGAAGGAAGGGGGGAGAGAAGGAAAGAGGAAAGGAGATTGTGACAAAGTTGGAGGGCGAAGAGAGAGGGGAGGGGGGGGACGGCGGGGAGCGAGAGAGGGAGGTGGGAGAGAAAGGAAAAGAGAAATGATGTGAGAGAGAGGAGGAGATATGGAGTTGGAGGGGGAGAGAGAGGGAGGTAAAATGAAAGACATAGAGAGAGAATGGTGGAGAGAGAGGGGGGAGTGATAAGGGAGATAGAGAGAGGGAGAGATGAAAGTAGGAGGGAAGAGAGATAGAAGGGGGATAGAGGGAGAGAAGGGGAAGAGAGAGGGAGAGGAAGAGGGAGGGAGAGATAGATAGATATGGAGAACGAGTGTATATGTTTTGGGGGTGATATAGAGAGATAAAGGAGAGGCAACAGGAGATAGAGATATAGATGGTAGGTGGAGAGAGGGAAGAAGAGAGAGATAGAGAGAGGGAGAGAGGGAGGCAAGAAAAGATAGATAGGTATGGAGAGAGAGAGAGAGAGAGAGAGATAGAGAGAGAGAGAGAGAGAGATAGAGAAAGCGTGTGTGTTGTGGGGTGAGATAGAGATACAAAGAATGAGAGATGGTGGGAGATAAAGGTGTAGATGGAGGGGGAGACAGGGAATAAGATTTCTTGCACTAGATGAATTGATTTTACTGTAGATGATGATTTCCAATCCTATTTGATTTCTTGCATTAGATGAATTTATTTCAGTGTAGATGTCGATTTCTAATTATGTTTGATTGTCTGCACTAGATGCATTGGTTTCAGTGTAGATGTTGATTTCTAATTCTATTTGATTGTTTTCTCTAGATGCATTGGTTTCAGTGTAGATGGTGATTTCTAATCCTATTTGATTGTTTGCACTAGATGCATTGATTTCAGTGTAGATGTTGATTTCTAAGCTTATTTGATTAATTGCACTAGATGCATTGATTTAAGTGTAGATGTTTATTTCAAATCTTATTTTATTGCTTTTATTAGATGCATTGATTTTAGTATAGATGTTGTTTTTTATTCCTATTTTATTGCTTGCATTAGATGGATTATATATTGTTAATATTGAAGTTGATTAGATGGAGAGGGGGATATGGAAGAAGATTTCTTGCACTAGATGCATTGATTTCAGTGTAGATGATGATTTCTAATCCTATTTGATTGCGTGCACTAGATGCATTAATTTCAGTGTAGATGTTGATTTCTAATTATATCTTATTGTTTGCACAAAATGCATTGATTTCAGAGTAGATGTGGATCTCTAATCCTATTTGATTGCTTGCACTAGATGCATTGAGTTCAATGTAGATGTTGATCTCTAATCCCATTTGATTGCTTGCACTAGATGCATTGATTTCAACGTAGATGTTGTTTTATAATCATATTTGATTGTTTGCATTAGATGAATTAGATGTTGTTAATATTGAGGATGTAGATTATTAAGAAAATATTTTTCGAGGTATATTTAGTATTACCTAGAGGAAAACTATTAAAAATTAATTAGTTGCCAAAAGTTGTGATACCTAGACTTAAAATGAAATAGATATGCAAGATCAATCCTCCTGCAAAGTGAAAATTAATCCTTTACAAGACCGTCTCCCTTCTTCATCACCAACTAATTACTAATAGACAAGTATATATATTCAAAATATATTCAAAGCTGCATATATTCAAAATTACTAATAGATAATTACATACAACGATGTATTCAGAAGTTTTATAAGAGGAAAATATATATTTATAAACATTCAAAATCAATAAAAATATTCTTGAAGGAGATGTGATAATTGTTTGGAGAAACAAATAATGTAAATATTTTATAAATCTGACCCCTCATTAAAAAAAAAAAAAAATCAAAAATACATTATTTATTGATTTTGCAAAATGGACTATAGAGAAAAAAAACATCAATATACTTGAAGGAAATAAATTATTTCAAACATTAACAAATAAACAAATTATTTCAAGAGCAAACTTGACATAGTAAATTATTAAAACTACTCTTCAAGATATATTTAGCAATACTTGGAGGGACACTATTAAGAATTAATTAGTTGTCAGAAGACGTGATACCTAAAATTAAATGAAATAGATGTGCAATATCAATTCTCCTACAAACTATAATTGTCTCCCTTCTTCGTCACCAACTAATTACTAATAGATAATTACATACACATAAAAATATAACACAACTGTAACATTCACAAACATTACCATCCAAATCCAAACACATAAACACACAAACTAGTCAAAGCAAGGAACACATACTAAATTAAAGAAGAGCATGATATGGTCATGCCAAGCAAAGAAAACATAATGTGAATTTTGAAGTTTATCTCAAACATATACATAATAATGATAATCTAAAAATTTGGCATTGCTTCCCTCAACTGGAGCCAACTTAGATCCATCAAACACTGGATATATCATCCCCATAGAGGGGTCAAATCCCTCGAGGTGCAAACATTTTATCAAGTTCTACACTCCAAAAAGAAGGTTTGGACCTCAAGGGATTTTATCCCTCTTGATGCATGATAGATTCAGTGTTAGATGGATATAAGCTAGTTCTTGTGAGTAGAATGAAAAAAGTCAAATCTACTCTTATTTCAATGCTCGTTCCTAGGTATGGACTCCTCTTGGTTCTCCAAAAACTAGCCACAGAACAAGCCATTCTTGATTTTTTGACGTATTTTAAGGTGTTATTAAATAACAAATTATATATAATGTATGACTCATGGAATATATATATATATATATATTATATATATATATTATATATGAATATATATAGTTAACTAAGTGAAAATTTCAAAGTGTTGTGCTTTCTAGAGTCAAAACATGAACAATAAAATAAATTATTGGAATGTAGGCTTATGTGATTCATGATTTATATCAAATATTTTAAGATAAAATAACATTTAGATTATAAAGTTGGTTTGTTTTGAACCACTTAATGTGGTTAATCATCATGACATAGATGGATAGTTGAAACATAAAACTAATAAATAGTAGAGATGCAATGAATTAATCCCAACAATAATTTTTTTAAATTTATTATGAGGGTTAGAAAAATATCATAAAATCAAAATTAGAAAATAAAAATAATGAAAAAGCCTTAAAAACAAAAAATAATACTAACTAATCAAAATAAAATTTATAAAATATACATTATTATATATTATTCTAATAAATTTAAAAAAATCTACAATAATGAAAGAAAATTATAAATATAATTATAAGACTTAGAACTTTTATAAAAATATTAACTCAAAGAAGAAGTCAAAAAAAAAAGAGGGAGAATTAATGAGAGGAGATAGTAGTTTATATATTTTGTTTTTTTAGAATTATTAATAGTAAAATTATTTTTAGAGTTTTTTTGCTAAATATTTCTTAAAAGTAAAGAAAAATAAATAAAATTTATTAAAAAATGTAAGGAAGGAAATCAAATGGAAAAATTAGCATGCACTCAATTGCAAAGAGTAGATATTCATTTTGTACTCACTCTTGTTGCGTAGATTCACATGATTAATAGAATTTTTGTTTTAAACTTATTTATTAATTTCAAGGTTTTTGCATTTTGTTGAGATATATTTAATTAGTCTAGATTCATCTAATTTTAGATTTACTAAAGGCTCACAGGGATTAAATCTCTCGAGGTGCAAACGTCTTCTATAATGAAAAGAGTTTTGATCTCTCACTAGGCTTAAGCAAATCCGAAGTTAAGATGTATCTAGCCCAATTTAATTATTAACCTTTAAATATGTCATATTAGAGAAGAATACCATGGGAAAAAACCATGGGTTGGAGAGTTTTATGTTTTTAATTTTATTTTGTTTAATTTTATTTTTTAATTTTTAATTTGTTTTATTTTGATTGAGTCAAAATATTAAACATTACAACATCTTCCACATATTCCCCCATATTGGGATGGAGAGTTTCTCTTTTATTTACATTTTGTTTCTTTTGAATTTTTCATAGTTTATTTTTGCAAATTATATATGATGAGGGATGTAACATGTCAACTCGACTGTGGATTGTAAGTAATACGCATGTACAAAAATTACGCTAGTAAGCGAAGGATTAATTTTGGATCTAGTGTGATCGTGTGCAAGTGTGTTTATATGTTATAGGGTTGATATCCATGTGTGTATATGTTTTTATATCTTTTGAGGCTAGAGAGCTCAATTTTGTGATATGAAATTTCATGCTCATTAATATGCATATTACTATCGCAGACCAAGTAACATAGAAAGAGTATGGAAGGCTAAGACTCCATGAGTGTAAAAAAAAGGGGGGTTCGTATGGCTTAATAATTATTAAAGTGCACATGCTTTTAACTAAAGTCCATCAAGTGACTTCAAGAGGTCCCCTATGTCAAGAGAGGGACATGCACATAAAAGTAAGGATGTTGGTAATATGAAACATACATTTTACAAGATTTGACTAGGGGGAAGGGACTAGACACCTTGATGGAAAATAGAGGATGACCCTATGAGAGGTGGGATAGGTTCCCTAGTGTGAGGGCTTAGAGGGTACTTAGAGACCCCTGAGGGAAACATGAACTCCTAAAACTATAGGGTTCTAACACATCTGTAATTGACCTAGTTAGACACATTATAGGTAGTGGCACAACCCCAGGGAGTGCAATTTCAGAGAAGGGGGTGCACTTGGGTGTGGGGTTGATGGGGGATGTGAGCTTGTTGGTTGGAAGCTACTGGAGTTTGGTAATTTGGCCTTGTTTATATATGGTATTGGACATATACCTACTTGTAGGTAAGTTGTTTCCCCATGGATTCAAAGCCCTAGCTTGGGGGAGACTGTTATTGAGAAAAAATGAGCAGTGTGGTCTATGGCTAGGAGGAACGATGAAGGTCTACAGCCAATTGACACCTATAAATAAAATAAGTGTTAATTTAAATGTCTAATTGAAATTCTACTATAATAAATTATATAATTATGTATGTTGCATGTGTATATGAAGTAATGGCATAGTTATGTGTTTATACCATTGTGCATGAGAGCATTACATGGTAGAACACATTTAGTTATGCCTACCACACATATAGGAAATAAAATAAAAAGAGAATTTGTAGAAACTTTTGTTATAGGGGTAATGTTGAACCTTGGGAGACAATTCCTAGCTGAGTAGAAATTAGTGCCCAAGACATTCATTTAAATATACAAATTTATTATTTGTCTGTCTCATCATTTTTCAAACCCTAGAATATTAAATTTTAAGCCCTTTAACCTTCAATACATGAAATAAAACTTTGAATGGCCTTTAATTGTTGGATACAAATGGATTGAAATTTGTGAGAAGTGTCGGTGAAAGCTTCAGAATAAAAGGTTGTCTCTGTAGAATCTTTTATCATAACTTAGAGGAAAGTGTATTTGATTACAAATGAAACTTTGGAAGAAGAGAACTATTTTTATGGATCTTTTTAACCTCCAAATTTACAGAGAATTATAACCATTAACTGTAAATAAAGAACAGACCGCTTCAATTCTTTCAATGAAGAAATACATACATAAAATGACACATGGAAAACAAATCATACCCAACAATTTATGGAATCACTGAAAGATTTATTTATCATTAAAGTGAATATCAAAGTACAAAGTGGTACTCTATGAGGTAACACAAAAATTCGGAACCTCTTTTCATATTCTTGAGATACATTTATACAAACTTTTCAAAAGACAGTTATCAGAACCGTCAACCTCCTAACTACCTGACTATTCAACATTATATTGAAATATAAAATTACATGACTTGAAAATAAACAACTTCTAAAGTGAACATTTCATCTCAAACAATCTAAGATTGTGGAGTCGTAGAGGGTTATGCTTCTGTGGCAGCAACTTGTGGTGACATCCATTCCCCAATCTTCCTCCAGATCTCTATACTTGTGCTTGTAGAATTTATAAACTTAACATGTGCTATCCTGAAGTATGTGATTCTGTTGTATGTAGGCTTCTTGATAAGTAGAGTCTTCATCATCTAGATAAGTTGAAAATCTTTATGAAGATAGTTTACAATTGTAGCTCCCTTCAAGACTACAACCTTTTCATGTGTAGAGTTAATTTCACTTTGCTTCTACCAGTATTGTTTCATATAACTCCCAGGATAAAAAATTATTTTTCTAATCCCAACAGGATGGAAAACTAACCCTTGTTCTTTTGTCAAAATTAATATCAAAACTCATCACTGCTTCTTGGATCTCCATCAATTTCTTCTCTGCTGCTTTCCTGTTGGCATTCTTTAATATCATCTTGTTTATCTCCATTACCTACTTTGTTCTGTCTTCTATCCTAAACTCTTTCATCTCCTATGTAGACTTTGAGTTTAAGAAGTCAATTAACTTCTTAGCAATCTGGGCTTTATTCTGCAACTTCTACTTATTACTGAGGATGAATTATTGTAAGTCTCTGACAATGATATTTTCCTCTTCAATGATAATTAGAAACTGCTAGACACTTTTTACAGTATTGATTGTATCATTCCACAATATTCCTCTTGCTTGTACCAGGGACATATTTCCTTTCACTTTTTCTTTCAGTTATTTGGTTTTTTGTTGAGCAGCCTGGAAGTCCCTTCTGTATTTTTCTATAGTCTCCTTGGTCATAAACAACTCCTTCTCAGTTGCTTTAATTATTTTCACAACATTTTCTAAATCTATCTGCTTCTTCTTTAACTCGTTCTCAGAAATGTGCAACTCAGTCCTAACCTGAGTTAGATTTTTAGAAGGATCTTCAGAGTATGTTGCAACCACAATTGTGCATACACACGAATCAACCTTTTGTTGTAAATAAATATTCAACTCCTTCAACTTCACTATCTCCTCATCCCTTTTCAAAAGTTCTTGGGCTAGTAATTCCTTTTCTTTCTTAACTCCTACTTCCTCTAAATACATGGGATATTTTGTTGAAGGCAACTTCAACTTTTTCTTCAGTGTTCAAATCTCTATATCAACACTCTGCAACAACTTCTGAACTGCAGACATGTCCTTTGGATTTACACCAATTTTTACAATTATCTTCTTCGGCTCTTCATTTTGGGTATTAAGAGCTCTAGAGTTTGATTTCTCCAACTTCAACTAGTTTACCACTTTCTCCAACATATTTTCAGCTTTGGAAGCAACTGAAGCAAATTTATACAAATCATGAAAAATTAATTGCCCAGTTTGTATATGCAGATTAATTTTATCAGGCAATGGAATTCTCTTCGCATCCACTGTCAAATTGAAAGCCTTGAACTCTACTGCAGATGTTACTGACAATGTTTATGGATGAGAAAGAGAAAATTTTAGCTGACTTTTCTCTAAATCCATAGGTGATAGCAGCCTTGTTTGATGTTCAGAAGATACTTGGGCTTCTGATTGGGATTCCATGTTTTCTCTGATTTTCGTATTTCTCTCATCCACCTGCAAAAACATTTGTTTGATCATAGAAACTGAATCTTGAGAAGATTACCCTGAAACCGGTGAAGAAGGAGTACAAAAAGTTTCCCGTAACTGCAATTGTATATTGGGAGCTTCTCATGCACTAGCCTCTTCAGACATGTTTTCCCTTTTTTCTTCTCTGTCCTCTTCTAAATCAACTACCTATGACCTGTCTCTCTTTAGGTTCTTTTCACTAGCAAGAGGTGTCTCAATCTCTATATTCCCCAAGGGAGCTTATTTCCCTCCATTTGCCAGTTTTTCAATTTCTGGTTTTGATTCATCCATAAAAGGAGCATAACCATTTTCTATCCTCCTATTTGAAATCATATGATATGGATCATAAGCCCATTTATCTTCTAGTAACAAATTCATTCCTTCTAACAGTTTATGGACTTCATCTGTTGCTTGCCTAGTATTAACAATGAGTGGTCATCCGGTCCTAGGCAACCTAAAAAGGAGCCCCTTCTTTGCAGGTACAAAATGTACCTGATCCACATTTAGGATCTATCTAATGAATTCAAGCGAAAACATCCCCATGGGAAAAAAAGTTGGAAATATGTAGGGTTCAACCTCAGCTCCATATAACCTTATTTCAACATGATCTTAGAAAGAAAACCAATCTCCAACTTTGACATCTTTACTCACTTGAAGGAAAGATTGGGATTTAGGGAGTCAAGCTAGTATAGGTGAACTATTAATGATTGGATATACAACAGAAAAGAAAGAGGAGAAAAATAGGAAATTCCTTCATTTTTGGGATCAATTCTTACTATATCTGTCCAGAAGAACAATGATTACTTATGCTTGAGGGTGTCCATAATATTTAACCCTAGATGCATGAATTTCTCAACATTGGAATAAAGGAATAAGTATTTTACAAGTGAAGGAAACCTAAAAAAACATGTAAGAGTGAAATTCATGAACTGGACATTGGTTTCTTTTTCCCAATAGTTGGTATATCTAATACAACCTTAGGCTTCATCATCACAAAAAACATTCCTAATACTTCTCTGTCAACTACTGTAATGTCCTCTTTCCCTAAAATTCTGCCCAATACCTGAAGAACTAGTCTTACATCTTCAACAAAAATATCCAAGGGAAGGTGAGTGGACTCTACAGGGAAGTGTTTTCCATTAGTCATTAGATATAAGTTAATTACAATAGACTTTGGTTCAGATAATTATTCAAAATAAGTGGTCAATGATTCTTCATAGAAAGAGAAGTAAGAATTTTCTGAAGTATAACACAATGCTTGTTTAATGAGAAGGGAAGACACTTGAAAAACACTTTCTCCCAGCCTATTTATCACAAAACACCTTTGAGGATACATTGTTGAAACTAGCCAATGAATAAACTCAGGGAACAAGTATGTTTGAGGGAAAAAGGTTGCCAACACATCAGATTTTATCATTGCAGTATATATTTGGGAATTGGACTGGTTTAATTGGACATGCTGGTAAAATTCATGATGTTTGAAAGGGAAAGAAACATAAAAAATGTCTCTTTCAGTATCCATGAGTAGATTGTGTGAGGATGAACTGACTAAAACATATTTCTTAGCCATTTTTAAGAGATAAGTGGTTGATTATGGTTAATTACTTGGTACTGGAGACGAGGTTGACTCATATGTGAGCTGGAATTTGATTCTCTTGGTAACGAACAACAAGACAATGTACTGAGCAAAAGCCAAGAAGAGGATTTTATAGTGGAATGAAAAAATCATAGGAGGGAAAAATGGCATTAAATTCCATTGTAGGAAATGACTGAATTAAATGGAATATTTAATAGTTTGGATGAGAGATGGACAAGGGATGTGACATGGTGAATGAAAATCGAATGAGCTAGCTCGCTTGCTGTCATCAATGGGGGGGAACTACTTTGTAAGCGAGCAATTTCTTGGTGGTGCCCCTGCAATGAATCTTCACCGTTCATTCGAAATTCAACAAGCCCAAAAAAAGTCTTTGCAGGGAAACTGCCTGTGTTAACCTATGAAATAATTGTGTTGTCGGGTTTTCTCCATCGGGTGGGTTCCATCCTTTCTACCTTTCGTGTATCACCAACCTGATTGCACTTTAACACCTCCAACTGCAACCGCAGGGTCCCATCGTCTGAATCAATTTATTGCAATAGAATTTATAAATATGAGATATTAGTTATTCAAATACTTTGCTAAACTATAATAACCTAGTTTAATCAAATAACAAAAGTCTTTCACATTTTCTTTTCCCTTTTCGATATTTGATTTTTTATTTTTTTACAATTATGTTTAATATGTACAACAAATTTAAAACAACTTACAACAAGTAACATATGTAGTAAAATGTCTAGTATATGGTTGTGGGGGAATTATAGAATGGTATCAGAGCCTCGGTTTACAACACTTGAGCCATATGGGTCAAACTTTGCTACAAAGGAGAAACATGGACTGCAGAGCAATTGTTTGTTAATATTTTCTAGGGAATGGAGATGGACAAATCTCCAAAATTCAGGATGGAAACCTTTGTTGGGGTATGTATAAAATTTAATTTTATTGTTACATAAGATTATGAGAAGTGATGAGTAAATTATAGTAACAAAAACGTTAAATCCACATGAACAAAAAATTCTAGAAAAATAAGTATTATT
>APFE030923819.1:0-14222 GCA_000404065.3 Pinus taeda | reverse complement strand
AAAAACAGATGTAAATTTTCCTTGTAAAAGTATAGTAATTTCTATTCAATCTGGGTCGTTCATTAGGCGGATGATCTGATGGTAGAACTTTTGTTTAGTTTAGGGTTTTTTGCCCTAGAAGGCAACCCCTCTCTTTGTATGAGGGCATTGTATTTGAGGCTGTGAGATAGATGTGTATTCGATGTGAGAGAGAAACAGAGAGGTGAGAATGTGAGAGAAAACTGAGGATATTACAGCAGATTTGTTGTAGGTTGTGTCTCTTCATTTTGCTGGATAATAGATAGGAAGGACTGGCTGTTCGAGGTGGACGTAGCCCAAACTGGGTGAACCACGTATATATGTGTCTCTCTTATTTTTTGTGTTTTTTGTGTTTATATTTCTGCAATATTTTATGTGTTCCATTGCTCCGTAATATTTAATTTCCTAACAAACCTTCCTATCAAAAACCTTATACTCCTATAGGCTCTCAAAAGCTAAAAACTATGTATCAGCAGGAAAGTCCTCAAATGAAGTATGGTCCTCAAATGAAATATGCTTATGGGATTGGTAATATTACGGCCACCAATTCCTATTCAAACACAATAGGGACCTTACCCGAAGCCATAGATGTAGGTGTCCTATATGCAGCCACATCCGCAGGTGTCCTATCTGCAACCACATTTGTAGATGTCCTACCCGCAGCCATAGCTACAAGTGTCTTACCCACAGCCACAACTGTATGTTTCTTACTAATCCCAAGAGGGACTTTATCAGCGGCCACGAAAACACATCCCTATTCAACCCCAACAAGGGCCTTACTCACAGCTGCAACAATAGATTTCTTACCAATCCCAACAAGGATCTTACCAACAATCATTGCTATAGTCGCAATAGATGCAACAAGGAACTTACCAACAATAGTATGGTCAATTTTCTTCACAAAATGCATACGTCCAATATGGTCACTAGACTCAGTATGGTCAACCTCTTTATGGTCAACCTCCATATGGTCAACCTCCCTATGTTCAAGCGCCTTATGGACAAAATACACCGGAATGGAGGCAGACGCAAAATCCGCAAGGCTGGAATACTCAGTTTGGCATGTACAAGAGACCATGTACTCCATACAACCCACAACTTCCATTTTTGGCGATGTTGGAATTATCAGATGTGTTAAGGCTTATGAATGACCCAATACTTTACTCACAACATTGACCTCCAATACCAACCAAAATTCCTATTGGTGGCCCCAAATTAGAAGGTAAATCTAGAGAAGACCCCTAAGCACACATTATGAATTTTCACCTTTAGTGTTTCTCTAACTCTTGGGTAGATGATTTAGTCTAGTTTCTTCATTCCCAGTGTACTTTGATGCTTGCTACTGCTAAATGGTACAACGAGCTCCCTCAAGGTTCCTTTCAAGACTTTAATACTTTAGCCATTGCTTTCCTCACCCATTTCCAATTGCCTGTCTAGTATGAGACTAGAACCCATCTCTTAACATCTTTGCAACAATCAACTTCCACTCATATCTCCAACCATATCCGTGAATGGAGACGTACACATCATCTCATCAAATTTGAAATTCTAGATCATCTTTTGACTGAATGGTTTACCAAATCATTCATCCATCCTATCGCTAAAGACATAGCCATGGGTGGTTGTGTAACTGAGGAACAAGCCATCATCCATGCCTAGTATTTGGATCTTACCTATTCACAATCTGACACATTGTATGGATTCTTACGTGGTGCTCACTGGGCTTCAACTAGTCCTGCATCTTCCACACCCAAAGATACACCACCCATCGATGGTATCATTGGATCTGTGGCCCAACAGTCTAGTAATGCCTCAACTGCTTCTATGAAAGCTAAATCCAATCAGGCCACTACAACCTCCAATAATATAGATAACCCTAAGAATCGTAGTAAAGCCTTAGAGGTAAATGTTGTCTAGTCTACTGCAGTAGATAACTCCTCGAAATGTAAGAAGGGTAAAGGAAAATCTAAACAAGATAACCCTAAACGTGATTCCAAAAAACCATCAGTTGATGACACACCCAAGTGAAAGCCTAAATATCCTTGCCTTATTTTTGATGAAGATCATTACACTCAGGATTGCCCCCGACGTGTTGAAGTGTGTCATATTTTTAAGGGAACTACAAGGACATCAACTGTTTGATTTGCGCAATGCGCAATCTACGCTGACTATTGAGTGTTGGAATTGTGCAATGCGTAATTCTAGTTGGAATTGACTGCAGGCTTGGTGACTGTATTGTGTAATTCTATGGGGGAGCAGTCACTGTCCCTCAGTAATGCACAAATAAATCCTGGAGGACAGGCACTGGGAATAAATGCACATTTATGGAGAGGAACACAGAGCCTTCCTTCTCGGAGGCATAGTTCGGGTGAAGGTTGGCTAGACTTGTTGACGGGCAACTGAAAATGACACCAAATGGAACAATAGAACTACATGCTTGTGGGTGAAGTGAGTCGTCGAGGCGGCGACCGTTCATGCAAAACAGTTTCATGCATATGACAGCAATGAGATAGCAACAAAAATTGAAATGGTCCTAGAATAAGGTAGCATGCATGTAAACGACAATAAGCATTCAAAGAAATCAAGAAAACAACACTCGCACAAGCGAAAACACAAAAAGTGACAAAAATGTAGAAAAAGACAAGTTGAGACCACTTACTTGTGAATAGCTGAGCCAGATGTGTGAAAGAGTGCTGGATGTGTTGTGGGATGTCAGAGATCCAAGATCTATGTGAAAGAATGAGTTGTGATGTGTCGAATAAATAATTTTTGGCTTATGGCGAGCATGCCACAAATCTAGGAAAAAGCGACACTAGGATGGAAGATTTTAAAATGATCTTTATGTGTAATCTCTAACTATTAAAAGTAGATCCCTCAATCAAGGGATTCTTTTGCATGTTGCCTTTTGCTATTCCAGGAAAAAGCAAGCCATGCATGCAAGTTAAGTTCCCTTTGTCTCGGGTGGAACTCGTCAAAGCATCTGCATATGCTAGAGGCTACTCAACTGCTGGGAGAAAATGTGCATTTCTGGATGGTATCTGGGTTGGCTTCCTAGGAGATTTGCGCAATTTCTGGGCAGAGAAGCTGACTACTGCCCAATATTACATAATTCCTGGGTTGAGCACCCTGCTAGGAAGAATTGCCCAATTTTCTGGATGAAACATGACTAGAAGAATTGTGCAATTCTGGAGCCCAGCAAGCTTGCAGATAGAATTACACAATTTCTGGAGGAGAGGCTAGTTTCCCTCTAGAATTACACAATTTCTTGAGGGAGATGCTCAACCTGCAGCTGGACAATGTCCAGAGGAATAGTCTGTGAGGGGAATTTATCAAGCTTTGATAGACATACTTTTTTTCTGCAAGAAAATCACTGAATCTTGTGTACTTGATGAAGCAATACATGTTGCTGGGAAATGTTGGTAGGGAGGCTCCAAAATGAAGCTAAGGGAAAATTTTTGAGGGTGGTTGTAGCCGCTACAACAAGTATCTCGTAGATGAATCAATAAGCATGATCTAATCTAAATTGATGGCTAAGATCATTTTGACTCCATCAAGTTACTTTTCCAGAAGTATCTAGAGGAAAATCAAATTACCCCAATTGACACTGATTAATTAATCTATTTTCCTAACTTAGACTTAGGAAAACTTAACTAATTTTTTAATTGAATCTAATAAATGCATTTTCTCATGAAACCAATTTTGGGTATTAGCTAAAATGTGTTCTCTACCTACAAAGACGCAATGTGAGAGCAAAACACATGCCCAAGCTACACCAACTAACATGGGGCACTAGGAATTCATCAGAGGAATAGTAAGGGGGTGAAACCAAGGCATGGTTCCTGGGTCAAGTTAGCTTTTACTGATATAATATTCCTAAGAGCAACTTTATGAGTTGATATTAATGTATATCATAATATTATAATATATTTTAAAATAATAATATTTATACTAAGCTATAAATAAAAGGTAAATGGATGGTAATGGGTATTCATCCTTTCTTTCCATCAAAGACTACTAAGGGATGATTATGGTGCTCGTTCTAGGGAGAACCAAAGGATCCCTAGCTATTGTACCAATAGGACCCCATGTGGGTCTTAGAATGAATGCACTTCTCCTTCGGATTGCTTAGGGAATATTAGAGCCCCAAAGGGAGAAGTGTAGGGACAAATGTCCCTGTGTCAATATGGAGGGTTCTTGGATACCCTTATGGGTAACAAGAACTCATAGAAGCCATATGAATTTGAGACATCCCTAGCTAGCCGAGTTGGAATCCCATGGAAAGGTAGTGGTACAACTTAATGGATTGTAGATGCTAAGAAGGGAATGCACTGCCTTAGGTTATGTAGGTTGATGGGAGATGTGAAACTATTATTTGGAGGCTACTAGGGTTTGATAACATCACCTTATTCATGTTCAGTACTAGTTATGTGCCATAGTCAGTGTTAGGTGAGCCATTGTGCTTATGGACTCATGGTCCCATCTTGGGGGTGATTGGCAGTAGAGATATTAGAAGAAGTGCATTCGATAGTTGGGTGGTACATATAAGGTCTACAGTGAATCGACATATTTTATCACATAAGTATTTGCAATATATTTTAAGGCATATCTTTTGTTTATCGATATTACGTTTCTTGCTTGATATATTGTTATTTTTTCATGCTATGTATATTTTATTAGTGATTATTGTATCAGTACCAGTGGGTGTTAGCATCGCTCTAGCGAAATGACTCGGAGATGTTATAAGTAGTGATTACAATATTAGTGTTGGCGGGTGGTGGTATCTCCCTAGCAAGGTGGTTTGGGGATGTTAGAAGAAAACGTCTTTCTCTTCTAGCAAATCTCGTAAAGCCAAGATTTTTTCCTAAAGCAATCGATGTCTTTCCCATGCATGGCCTAGGGGATCTTCAATTAATATGCATTAATTGGATTCTCACAAGTTGCCTATTTTCTCATTATACCTTTACCTTCTTGAAAATCCTTCTTTTCCTTCTGTCTGCTTCCATATATTTTTCCCATTATTCTTTTTTCCACACAGATTAGTCTTTTGCAAGATATTTTTCCATTTAAATATCCTCCCTCGATATCATTCTTGTATCCCCATATATGTGCTCTTCCTCGTGCATCTTTGAATTCCACTATTATCTATCTTAGCAATTTTAGTGATTGAAAGTTGAAACAACAAACTAATATACTGATTTTCAAAACTACAACATAGCCCCTAATAGAAAACCAATAAAGTATGTTGCACACATGGGAAAAAATAAGTCTATCCATGACAATGCCAAAGAGTTACTTGTTACATATACCTTGAACTATAAAAAAATTAGCAAAAAAACATAAATCTACTAAGGGGAAATCCAGTGTTTTCCCTATTTGTAGCTTGGACCTAAAACTCAATCTAACAACTCATATATTGATATTCGTGACTGCAACATAGTTATGGAAACAGACCATAAATATGGACAAAACACACAGAAAATATTTTTTATATGGTACGATGCCAAAGAATTAATTGTATCCCCATACATAATTTCAAACATATCTATATAATACAAAGGAAATTTCTTGAACTCTATAAACTAACAATGGAAATTAAGAGTAAAAGATTGGCATAATAAAACCAGTGTGCAAGGATTAAAAAAAACTGAGGCAAGAGCTAGAAGTAAATTTGAAGGGGTCAATGATCTATTCATGGGAATCTAGTGATAGTGGCACCATTGAGTAAAGGGTTGTACCATATTCTATACATATACGTACATACAATACATTACAATGTGAAGATTGATAATAATATAATATTAAATGGAAAGAGTCAACACTAAACAATAGGGAGTATTATCCTAAGACCGGAATTTAAGTTTTCAATTTTTACAATACTACAAATTAATTAAGAATTTAATTCAAGAGATGTTACCCCTAGACATTTAAAAGAAGACTGGATCTCTCATCAAATCCATGATATAATGCCATGAGAGATGACATCCTTATTGTCTGCATCCTCTACATGCTTCATCAAGATGCTCTCTATGTTATGGAACATTTGCGAGGGCTTCAAATCATAGGCAACAAGAGAAGGCAATCTAGTTGAATCCCCTAATCGACATGCCATATTAATTGGTTACATTTATTCAAAGGACCTTTTTGTACCCTAGGCCTTTGCCAAGAAGAAGCTTAAGGGGATTATGAACACAAACCAAGTTTTTCTACCTTCCTTGATCCTAATAAATTGTAGTTCACCTAATCTAATCCAAAAATAAATGTGGGTGCTCTAATTCCTCTCAGGGGAAAAGGAATTCCCCACAAATGGGGACAACCAAATAGAAAATTGTAGTAATTCCAAGGTGTATTTGTATGAAGTGTCCACTAATTTATTGAATTCTACCAAACATGTCTATCATTTAAAGTGTCTATTATGCCAAATTTGCTCACTCACAAGTGAATATGGTAAAGAAACTGGTAGTACCATACACGTTCTTCCTATTATATACTTAAGCACGAACGAGGTAAAATTTTTCCACCATGAAAATAGTTATAGGCTTCAAATTCTACTATATGAGTCAACTCATTCATAAACATACTTGCTAAACCTATTATATATTAATAGTTGAGTAGATATCAAATTTTATTAGGCATAATAATATGGTCGTGGAAGGTTTAAAGCCTCAATATAGATGCAATATAGAGCAAATTCAACCTCCTTGGTAGACCTTATGTGCAAGATCGCAAAGCCATCTATAATGGATACTACATCACTCACAAACTTCAAAAGATGGCAAGGTTTCATAGTTGGGATTTTCCTTCTACATTTTTCTCTATTGTCAATTGATATGAGTAGAAATAGTATGCATTTGCTTTTGTTGCTTAGTTAAACAAGGTGGATACATCCTCCATTGGACGGGGCATCTTTCCACATCCTGCAATCCCAACCCTCTCCTTTGAATTGGTAGTTTGTGATAACAGCGTGTAAAAGACAACTCATAATGCTTTTTAGAAAAGAAAACTGACATAGGTTGTCCCAACAGTTTGAAGACTCTTTGATTATTTTAATCCCGTTCAATTATTTAATTCTTAAACTAAGATATGTAAATGTCATTATAATGACATGAAAAAGGGCTTTGAGCCTTCTTTTATATCTACATGTTTTTATTTTAAAATTTATTTTAAGTAACAAGGAGTGGATTCTATTTTTGTTTTGCTATCTAGCTATAGCTTCCTGTTTTTTATTACATCACATGGTTTGTGCTTTTGTTGTCTAGCTGTAAAAGCTGGAGCATCTTTCCACATTTTGCAATGTGAGCCCTCCGAATTGACATCAACATCTAAGAAATAAGCAGCGGTGCAATCCCAGCCCTCCGCTCTTAATAAACTTGACCGTCTATGAAAGCAAAGTTCGAGATAAAATTGGCGCTGCTTACCAAACAAGTTACCTCAATGGTCAAGAATCTTGGTTCGAGAGATAATTAGCGCTGCTTATCAAACGAGTTAGCTCAACGGTCAAGAACCTTGGTTGCTTTAAATCGATTCAATCTTGGAATTCATATTGGCATTGGCATTGTTGTGCCTCTCCTACTCCTCTCAGAGTTTCATGCATTGTGTGGTCTAGTCTCGTGTGTCTGTATGTTTGGAGCTCCATGTTGTGTGTGTATGAATGTGGTCTGGTCTATTTTGTTATGTCTGTGTTTCTGTCATCTGTTTGGTGTGTCTGTTTGCCTGGTGTGCTTGTATTCTCTGAGAGGTGGAGGCAGAGGCTTGCTTGTATTTTTTGAGAGGCAGAGGCAGAGGCAGAGGCAGAGCTTGTATTCTCTGAAAAGTGGAGGCAGATTGAAAGGTGAAGGCAGATGTGTGCTTATAGTTTTTTGAGAGGCAAGCCATGAATTATTGAATCAAGAAAACTCTGCCCAGTTAAATGAGGCATCTGGCTCGATCACAGGTAAATGGGGGCATTCCAGTGAATTTATTTTCAAACTCTTTGTATGGATGACTCTAATTATGGGTTGCAAATAAGATTAGCTGAATCGATTTGATTTTAGAAATTTCATTAGCATAGCTCGATAAATTAAATCCTGGAGCGTGCAGATCTTGGTTTCTTTCCTGGAGCCTGCAGTTTCTTGGTTTCTTTAAATTAGATCCTGGAGCCTGGAGTTTCTTGGTTTCTTTAAATTAGATCATCTGCATCCATGGTTAGACTATTTCTTGGTTTTTTAAATTAAATCCTCTGAATCCATGTCGAGGCGCTTTCTTGGGTTTTTTAATTAGATCCTTTCCAAGGTTAGACGATTTCTTGGTTTTTAAAATTAAATCCTTCTTGGTATTTTTAATGAATCCATGCTGAAGCGCTTTCTTGGTTTTTTTAATTAGATCCTACGATTTCTTGGTTTTTTTAATTAGACCCTCTCCATGGTTAGACGATTTCTTTGGTTTTCTTGGTTTTTTTAATTAGACCCTCTCCACGGTTAGACGATTTCTTGGTTTTTTAAATTTAATACTCTGAATCGATGCTGATTAGATCATCGCGGTTTCTTGGTTTTTTAAATCAGATATTCTGCACCCATGTTGAGCCGGCACCATAGATCCGTCGTTGCACAGAAAGCGAGAGAAACCGACCCTGCCAATAATATCACTGTTGAATATGGCCGGCGTCGAAGGCACTGGGAGCATTTTTGTGGAGGAGAAATTCCTGATCCGATCATTCTTTCACACATTGTCTCCCAATGCAGCGGCAGGGAAAAAGGGATTGAGCAACGCCGTAAGGAGGTAAGCATTTTCATTTTCTTGACTGACTATGTAAATGCATGTGTGATGAAGAGAATGTTGAGATTTTTTTAGTCAGAAGGAAAGAAATGCATGTGTGATGAAGGAAAGAAAGTCAAACTCCCTTCTCTAATTTGATGAATATGCCCAATGAGTTGTATGATGACTTGGATTGGTTCTGTCTCATTTCCTTGCCCTGATCCTTACAAAACATTTCCTTCAAACTCATTTCCTTAGAGAACATTTCCTTCAAACATTTACAGATATGTGAATGCGTCCAAAAACCCGATAGTTAAAGGCTAGCCAAAACTTATATCCTTGCCCTGATCATAAAGGGCGTCTGAAATCTAAATTCCTAGATCAAGTACAATTTAATTGATATAATGAAATCTCATAAAGGGAACGACCAGTTATCAACTGTCCGAATGTAGCATCTTGCTTGAAGTTGCATTCCGAAATTCCTGTGTCCGGCGTCCAGTGAACGTTCAAGTGCTATAGTATTAATGCTACTTCTTATATGCCTATTGGCAGGTCGGCAGGGTTTCATCCATGGATGATGAAATGATCGTAATGGGAGATTAATTAGGAAACCTACCAGAAGATTAAATTGGGATTGAAAAATAATTCAAAATAATTGGGAAAGAAATTCAAATATATATAAATCAATAAATAAGAGCATCACGTAATGGAATTACCTATGAATTCCCAATGATATATCAAAGTCAATATTAAATTTTAATAATGGTTTACTTAAAAACATAGATATAATCGAGAGATTGAATGTTTCTTCCTCGGCGCTAGAGGTATTTGATGCTGCAACAGTCACAATACCTACAGACAGAGGTAAGAAAATCAAACATTAGTTAAATAGACAAATTATAATTATGAGGCGCATGGAAATTTTAACCTGAGCAATATCAATCAAGTCACTGTAACCAATAATTCTCACCTGTGTCTGGAGGGCAGTAATCTGGTAACAGTGGGTAGTATATGGTAGTATATGTATTTATTGGATATGGGTGGAAATTGCTGAGTGGACGTACGGGCAGCTTTTCCATTTTCCCGGCTTGAGATATTGTTTTTCATCATGCTCAATCGTGATATATTATAAAATACTCATCGAAAAAACCAATAATTCTCACCTGTGTCTGGAGGGCAGTAATCTGGTAACAGTGGGTAGTATATGTATTTATTGGATATGGGTGGAAATTGCTGAGTGGACGTACGGGCAGCTTTTCCATTTTCCCGGCTTGAGATATTGTTTTTCATCATGCTCAATCGTGATATATTATAAAATACTCATCGAAAAAACCAATAATTCTCACCTGTGTCTGGAGGGCAGTAATCTGGTAACAGTGGGTAGTATATGGTAGTATATGTATTTATTGGATATGGGTGGAAATTGCTGAGTGGACGTACGGGCAGCTTTTCCATTTTCCCGGCTTGAGATATTGTTTTTCATCATGCTCAATCGTGATATATTATTAAATACTCATCGAAAACATGCAAGAGATATATATTGTGATGCTGAGAGAAATATGAGTGAATTTTGTACAGCAAGATAATTGTGATGCTGAGAGAGAAATATGAATGAATTCTGTACAGCTAACTAATAGATAATTGAGACTATAAAACATTTACCACCCCAAAAAATTTTGGTATACAGTTTATATTGTATAATCCCTATGAGTATACACTATTCTGGTATACACTATTCAGCCCTAGCTTTTCATTAATTTTTGCTAATGCTTGCCTTTTCATTACCAGTTTGGAGGGCGTAATTACACCTCCATATAATGTTATTGGAACGCACGAGGGATAGCCTGGGGCTCGCTGGAGAAAAGGGCAACTGGTCTAACCGTAGATACATCCGTGAGAGGTAAGCATTGCTACTTGTTATAAAGTCATCCTCAACTGATTGCATTGTGGAAAATAAGGGATTTTATCAGAATTACATATTTAATGGAAAAAACTTCAGAATCTTTGAATTTCTATATTTTTTTCTACGGCCGTTTATTTATAATTTGTAGTGATAGTTGTGATTACTCTGATAATAAATTTGTATAGTTGTATTTTCACTTTTTTTTAATCAGTGAGAAAAAATAACTATTTTCTTCCTCCAAATTTCTAAAATGGTCAAACTCCCGTTCACATTTAATTGATTATATAATATATTTTAATTTGATGAATATGTGCAATGGGTTGTAGGCTATATGGGACTATGATGACTTGTATTGTATGAGAATATCGCTATTGCAGAAAAAGATCCAGACAACCTAGTGTAAATGGTGCAAAGGTAAATTCAAAGCTTCATATTCATTACCATGTTTCTTTTGGTTTTAGTGAAAGTGTGGGCAACTTTGGCTTTAGCTCTCTCATTATGGAGTATATTACATCTTCCATAATCTTCCACTTATTAAGTTAGGTTAGTTACTTTATTAAATTTAATTCAAAAAGTTTTTGCTACTGTATAGATGACCACTAAATTTTAACAATTTTTGTCTTTTTCCAGATCATAAGAAGGACATGAAGAATATACAAACATGCTCGGATAGATGAAATATCAATATCTACAAGTCATGATAGAATATTTGAATTCATTATGTTATTATGACCCAAATTAAACTAACCTTTATTTATTTTTCTTATTATGTAATTACTTTTAAAACATCATAATAATAAAAAGTATTATTTTTTTGAAGGGGCGAAAAGCCCTTTCTCATTGCTCTTGAGGATGGACCATGGCTATCCTCAAGGGTATGTGTCCCTTTCTGCACCTTACTTTTTCATTTGCTTTTATTTATTTATTTTAGAATTAGATATCTTTAGTTTAAAAGTATGAAATAATACATCAATATAAATTAGAACATGTTAATTAAAATTTTAAAATGTTGAATGAGCTTGAAGTTATATAAATGCATTTGATTTAATCAATATAAAAATTTTCCAACCATGAGTTTTTGTGATAACTGCACAATTTTTGTATGAGTGCTTAGTGGTTCAAGTTGTGTATGATCAAATTGTATGTCTTTATTGTATAAATTGATTGGTGTGTGGTAATTGCAAAATTATTGTATGCATATTGAGTGATTTATTTGTTGTGTGATGTTTTTATTGTATACATTGATTGATGTGTTTTCCTATTACTTTGTGATGTGATGATGAATTTAAATGCAGATTTTTGTGCAATGGTTGTTGTTTAAGGTTCATTTATATGATCGTGTTTACAATGAATGTGTGACATGCTCATCTATACTTTCAAATGTGTAAGAATTTTCTTTGTTAATGCTTGGTCTTTATATTATGTTTATGTATTCAAAACATTTTTGTGGGTGATGACCAAAATTTGATATGTAATGTTTGTATCTTTGTGTGTTTACGATGCTTTTTGTGAAGTTCATTATTTCATGTGTAGTGATTTTGTATGACGATATTTGTTGTATGCTTGTCTATTTGTGATGCTTTTGATGTTTAGATATTTGTGTCTTTGTAATGCTTGTTATGTTTGTGTATTTATTGTATGCTTGTATTGTCTATGTATTCAGAATATTGTTTGTAATGTTTAAAACTTGAAATGTACTCTTGATTGTGTGTGTCTATGTATTCACAATATTGTTTGTAATGTTTAAAACTTGAAATACTCTTGATTTTGTGTGTCTATGTATTCAGAATATTGTTTGTAATGTTTAAAACTTGAAATGTACTCTTGATTGTGTGTGTCTATGTATTCACAAAATTGTTTGTAATGTTTAAAACTTGAAATGTACTCTTGATTGTGTGTGTATATGTATTCACAATATTGTTTGTAATGTTTAAAACTTGAAATGTACTCTTGATTGTGTGTGTCTTTGTATTCACAATATTGTTTGTAATGTTTAAAACTTGAAATGTACTCTTGATTGTGTGTGTCTTTGTATTCACAATATTGTTTGTAATGTTTAAAACTTGAAATGTACTCTTGATTGTGTGTGTCTATGTATTCACAATATTGTTTGTAATGTTTAAAACTTGAAATGTACTCTTGATTGTGTGTGTCTATGTATTCACAATATTGTTTGTAATGTTTAAAACTTGAAATGTACTCTTGATTGTGTGTGTCTATGTATTCACAATATTGTTTGTAATGTTTAAAACTTGAAATGTACTCTTGATTGTGTGTGTCTATGTATTCACAATGTTGTTTGTAGTGTTTAAAACTCGAAATATACTCTTGATTGTGTGTGTCTATGTATTCACAATATTGTTTGTAGTGTTTAAAACTCGAAATGTACTCTTGATTGTGTGTGTCTATGTATTCACAATATTGTTTGTAGTGTTTAAAACTCGAAATGTACTCTTGATTGTGTTTGTACTCTTCATTGTATGCATTTTCTATTGTGTGTTTGTATTCTTGATTGTATGTGTTTTTTATTGTGTGTTTGTATTCTTGATTGTATGCATTTCTAATTGTGTGTTTATATTCTCGATCATGTTGTGCCTGTATTTACAATCTTGTATTTATATGCTTGTGTACTTACAATGTTTTTTAATGTAATGGTGAATATATACTATAATGTTTGCGTACTTGTGTATCTATGTGTTTTCAAATGGAATAATGAAAATTTGATGTGATGCTTGTATATCTATAATAATTTTGAATGTAATGACCATTGTTGTTTGATTGGGTTTTTCATTTATTTGTTGTTTGTTGATCATTGATTATGATTGTGTGTATGCTTGGAATGTGAGAATGAGCAAAAGTTGATATGGAATCCTTTTTTATTTGCAATTATATTTTTTATAATGATCAAAATTTGATTTTATTTTCAATTAATTAAAGCTAGGGATTTTTTAATGTAATCATAATTCTTGTTTAATTGGGTTGTTGTTTATTTGTCATTCATTGAGTGTTGATTGTGATTGTGTATATTCTTGGAATGTGAGAATTTGCGGGAAAATGAACTAAATTTGACATGAGATCTTTTTGTATTTACAATAATATTTTTATAGTGATCAAATTTTTGATGTCTATTTTCAAGTTAAATTTATTGCACTAGAAATTAAATGGGGGGGATTGGGAGAGTGTTGGGTGAAATAATAATATTATAGAAGCTATAAGTGAAGGGGTAGCTCAAATGAAATTTAATCTATTGAGTAGGGAAATCACATAGGAGGTGGGGTTGGGGGAGTGATGAGTGAAATTGTAGTATAACCATAAATTAGGAGTGAGGGGGAGGGGCCAAATGAGCTTCCACCTTCACGTGGTTGGCCTCGTCAGTAGAGAATTTATATCACAAAATTCTCGAAGCCAAGTGAAGTTCCTTTTAAATATAAAAACATTATTATTTTTATATTTTTATTTATATAATTTTAAATAATAATAAATCGCCAATTTTAAATTATCAATATTATTTCCCTTAAATCTATAATTAACTTTGTCATTTATTTAAAAATAACTAAAATAATTTTATTAT
>APFE030923815.1:72884-84292 GCA_000404065.3 Pinus taeda | reverse complement strand
CTCATCAATACCCAAAAGACATGTTCATTGGAGGAGAGGTTGACTTGTGTATAGGCTCGCACATTACAAATATATCATAAACTTGTTTATTTATGAACATTCATACTATAATAGATGTCTAACAGTCCGACATGCCCCATCACTACTTAAATCGCAATCTCAACTTCATAAAACTCCCACAATCGCAACCCTTTGGCTTCACGATATAACATTTTCGATGCCCCTATTTCCAACGAAGCAAATGCGATGTGATATTAAACAATTGTTAATAAATCTCACAGGTCCACAATTCTATCGCAATCGATGGTTTTCAATTGTGACATCTATTCAAGACTTGCAGTATGTGACAGATGTGATATTTATTTAGAATGTATTATAATGGTGCAACGAGTCCGCAATACTATCGTAATCAGGGTCTCGATGTGATAAGGATTTAAAGCTTGAATGCAGGGGATGTGATATTTCAATAGAGTTGTTACCATAAAATGATCGGGTTTGCAGTACATATCACAATCGGCAGATTTCAATGCGGCAAGGCTTTAAACATACTTGCGATGTGGGAGATGCGATCTCATATTAAGACGTATTGTAATGGGGCTATCGTGTCAGTGTTACATATCGCAATCAGGGGTCTTGAGCATTGGCATATAATAAAACCGTCGATAAAGCTGCAGATATGTTTTCTCTGATGCGTTGTGGACTTTAAAGAGTTTCCATGGCTTATTACTTGGATGTTCCTTAGCTCTTTCGATATCTTAACTCCTCTGATACTCCACAACACTCCTACGATATGTTAGATCCTTCGACATGTTAACTCCGATATTTCTCCGATATTTCATGTGATATCTCCGATATGGCTCTTACTCTTGAGCATATGTGATATTTCAATAAAAGCATATTGTAACACACTCTTACTCTTGGCTTGGCTTTCTTGTGGCTTCTCTGTGATTTCCGATGGCTACTCTTTGATGGTTTTCCTCCTTGGCTTATTTCTCCTGTTACTTTACATATTTGCTTCTCCTTGGCTTTCGTCCTTGGGTCTACTGCTTCTATTCTGTTTGTATAAATATATATGTAATCCATATGCTGTATTCAGTCCTTGTGTCCTCCATGGGGAACATTATGATCACAAAAAGTTTCCATCACAAACACTGCCATATTGACATTAATGGAAACCTTTATTAACAAGTCCATGGTTATTTCATGAATATTTGTAAAGGACTATAGAAGTTCATGAGAGGTGCATAACCTCAAGGGGAGAGTATGGTAGAAGTATGGGACTTTGATAGGTACAAGTTGTTGCAAAAACATATGATGAGTTCATTTGAGCTTCATGCACATTTAGGTCCATACGATCATTTTGTCTATTGGAGGTATATTATGCTGAGGGGAGGTTATGCTTTCAAGTCTTTTTATTTATGTTTTTATTTTTTTTCACTCATATTTCTTGTAGTCGATGTATTTGTTGTTTATGAGCGGAAGACACATATATCAACCTTGTTGCAACTTTATACATTATTTTTAAGCTACCCTAGCATGAGGATTGGAGACATTATTATGCATAGAGATTACTTGAGACATGGATAGGTCATGCATGGGTTGTTGTATGCTCGTTATTTCATCCATGTATTTGTTATTGATTCATCATTTTATGTTGGTAAAGTGTCTAGCCCTTAGTATGTTGAGTCATCATGCCTGTTTTGGAGGAGTTTCATGGAGTCATTTTGTAGCCACATGTGTGGGCTAATGATGTTATAATAGTGATGTATTTTCATGTTTTGGTTCATTGGTCCATAGGAGATGATTATAGCAGAAATGTATTTCATTGTAAAATCATGTAAAATGCTCATGAAGCCATGTACTTATATTGTTCTTATCATTGGGTCTTCTAGTTATGAGTCATGAGGTCATATGCGACTCATGTATGAGGTCTTACGTTGTTGCTACAACCATGTATTTATCAATGTATATGTCATTTAGTCATGGTCATATGGATTCTAGGTCCATGTGGTGCTTCTATTTGTGGCAAAGAAGCATTATTTGCAGGAGATGCAATTCATTGTAGGTTGGATCTGATTTTGAAGATGGCATACGTTTAGGGGGAGCATTATATGTTCCTATTTAATTTAGCCATCCATTGTTGGAATTATGGTCTGCTTGGAGGTGTTCATGGTGTGCCTCATGCTATGCTTTGATTGTTGGGGTTCTTGACCTCATTATATGAGAAGAGAGGTTGGTGATGGCCATTGGTGTTGCTACTATGGAGAGTATTGGTTGATGCCTCATATGCATAAGGTTGCTTGTTTTTGTTCATTGTGGTGCTACTTATTGATGATATTTATGGTTTCCAGTGCATATTATTGTTGTTGGTAAAGGTTGTTTGGCTTATTATGTTTCTTGTTGCTACTGATATGAGAGGTATGGATGTGTATTCATGTCCATTACTATTCAACCATGTAGAGGTTGGATGCTCAAGTGTTTGTGCTTCAGTTCTTGCTGTGTTATCAAATGGAGTTTTCCATTTTCCATTGATGTAAAAGGAGGATTGTTAGAAGAGAAGACGATCTGAAGATTGTGTGGTTGCCATCAATGCTAAAGGGGGAGATTGTTGGGATTATGGTGTTCATGTTTTCAGCTAGATGATGTTAGAACTATTTTTAGGATGACAACTAGCATGTGTTGGAATTGATGTCAAACCCATGTAGTCTTGTCGGTATATTCATGCCATTCTTGTAGAATGGTTGTTTTTGGCTATGGTTGCATTGATGTCAGCTTTGATGTAGGATGATCCAGTGATGTGGATGATGGTTTCTCATGTGCTAGTGGTGTTCATGACCTAGTGGAGGAACCGCAAGTGAATTAGTGTAGGAGTGTGTTGGCATGTTGATGGTGTTGTAGAGGTGTTACAGGTATCTTCAGAGGTGTTGCAACTTGTGTAGGTGTCAGAAGAGAGAAGAAGACTTATTGGAAGATAAGTTAACCCTTGTTTGTTGGATTCTAGGTCAACTTGGCAATGACACCTAAGACACATGCTTAGGTTATTTGTAGAGGTATAAATGGGCTTGCCAAAGGTTTGGAGGCATGTATAGAAGCTAGAGAAGGTCACCATTCAATTGGTAGAGGTTATGATTAGAGGTTTTTTTATTTTTCCTTATGATTTGCCCCAATCACATGGAAGCAAGCTTGTGTGTGTCACTGAAAGGATCTAACTGTATGGAGACAAACCTGTATGCACGACCATAGCCATGATCAAGTAGTTATGTGCGTGTGAATGGGCTTCTTCATGAAAAATACTCTAGATTCTTTACACACATTAGGTGTATTTTGACTTGAAAATTCTTGGAAGATTCTATAATAATTGAAAAATGTGTAAATTGGTTAAGAAATTCCTCTACTGGGTGTGAACACCTTAAGTGCACCAATATTAGTTATAATGGGTGGATCACGTCAACTTTGCGCACTCTTTATGCCAGTATAAAAGTGAATTTTTTGTTGTATGTTTTATATACTTCATTTTGGAGCTAGGTGATGGTTGGTTCAATGTAGTAGTGAGTGAGAGTTCCATTGAAAGAGATGTATAAGAGGAGAATTATTCAGACATACTAGAGTGCAGAGATACATCAATATATGAGTGTCAATGGTTGCAGAATGAGAAAATATGAAGCATGTTATAAAATAGATCAAATTTATAGTTGTTGGAGAAAATATTTGTTGAGATCATTGTTGATGGATGAGAGTTTTGCTGCTAGTGATTATATTGTGCATATTTGATGGTTGTATTGTGGCCACTATTTGCTTGAGTAGAGAGCATGTTCTTGGTGGTGTTTTTGATTATTTATTATAGAGAGTCTTACTAGTTAGATTTTATTGTAAATATGAATCGAGTTGAGCAGAAAGTCTTGGGATCCAGTGTGAAAATATATGAAACGAGGTATGCATAGAGTAGAGGAGTAGTGACTTCATGAGAGTGGAGTAGTGATTTAGTGGCATCAACAAAAGGAACAAATTTCTCCATCCAATCAATTTTGGATAGTCCAATCGGAGTTGGGCAAGGATCGTTGATCGTGGTGGCTTTCAACGGGTGGTTTTCCATAGATCCGTGTGAGAACAAATTCATCCTATCTGATCAGTAAAATCGAGTCTCCTGGTTGATGGGTGTTAGCCAATTGTAGATGAAGTCGAGTCTCCTATCTGATGAGAGTCAACAAATCTATGTAAAAGACCGTTGCTTGACATACTAGAGATTCAGAGTAGTGTAGTAGTAACAAGGGTGGTTTATCTCCTGGAAAGGTTTCCACCAAATATCTTGTGTCTCATGTGTGATGATGTGATTGTGCCTTGTTTTGTTGTTTATTGTTTCTCTCATGGTTATTTGTTTAACTGCATGAGTTATTTTATGTGAAGGTTTATTTATTTGCTAATGGTTAATATATGCATGATTCAATACAAAATTTTAAGTTGGTCCAAATTGATAATAAGACACACTACTAATTCACACCCCCCACCCCGCGCCTCAGTAGTGCTCAAGGTTTCCAACAAACCAAATATATAGAATCACTAAACATGGTAGAAAGGAAGAGGAGGAAAGTAGAGGCGAGGCGAGTTAGTTAATTAGGCACTTGGTCAGTGACAGACCCTCCAAAATTCCTAGACAAGACAAATCAAATTGTATGTTGCAAAAAATTGATAGCGAAAATGTACAGAACGAGAAAAGGCGATCCATGCTCTCTTATTCCTTTTTGTAGAGTACATACCACCTAGCTCCTACCTATCCTCTCTTATATAGATAGCCATGAGTAAAAAAATTGTTATTTAGGTCCAACCAAGAGAACAACCTGATCTTTAAAGGACATTGCCACTTCCAAATCAGTTTGTACCACCTAAAATATATTAGTACTTGTTCAGAGTTCTCCTATGGCTCATAGGCCAATTTTGTCGCGACCATGCCATTTTCTTTATTGCGAGCCCACACCAAGTTGTTTACACTCTAGTTCATTGTTATGTCATTTAACATGAAGGATCACACGAGGTCCTATTATTTAGTAGTTGTCCTCCAAGAGATACCCAAGTCATGTCCTAAGACCCAAGTCTGTCATCTACAACTAGATACATCCAAGGAAGCAAGGTCATCCAAGGTGTTGAGACCTTTAAATTTGAGAGCCACTACTATAGTTACAATTTTTATGGAAATGTGATGATGAAAATTTCATATTTTATATATTATTTAATTTGAACCATTTAAAAATCATATAAATTTGAAAATCAATTTATAAAATTATGTTATTTTTTATTAATATTATTTTTAAGAAATTAGCCTTATTTAATATGTAAAATACACTTTTAATTATACATTTATCTTGTATTTTGTGAGGAGATGTTTATTCTACAACCTATGATGTGTAGTCTTGAGTTGACGCTTGCACCTTTAAAAAAAATAAAAATAATCTATGCTACTATAAAAAAAATCAAAATATTTTTCTATATTAAAGACCATGTATGATGTAATAAAAACAAAAACAAAAATGAATATAGTTAATATTAATTAAAATCATTCTAAAACATCATGATCTCCACTCTCTCATTATGTTTGCTTGACTTATTGTTGAAAATGTGAATCATTACGAAGAACATGTCGTAAGATCTTTCACGCTGGTAAAATATTTCACTCTCACCCGAAGTCATAAATAAAATATTTTGATGTTCAAGTTAAGTAACATAATTTCATATCAAACTTTTAAGAAAGATAAAGTTATTAAAACTAGAAAAGAACTATATTTTCACTTTTGAGTGTGAGGAAGATGTATAATTATTATACTTTTTAAAAATATTTCAATATAAAACTTAAATAAAATATATGAATATTCATGCTAATTAATATATTTCAATATACAAATTCATATATATGTACACAAAGAGAAAATACTACCAAAAATTACTTTAATGTTTTCCACAGTAAAATATTTTAGTATTTAAAAAAAGAAGTAATTGAAAGTAAGAAAAAATCAATTACTCTTTAATACAAATGAGATGTGTAATCATTCAATTATGAATACAAAAATATTCAATATGGGTGATAAATAAAGTATTTCAATATACCTGTTCAAATGACGTTGATGTACATTTCAAAATATATAAATAACAAAAGGAATATTTTAACAGAATAATGTGGTTTATAAATAAAATATTTCAATCTCCATGTAAAATAAAATATTTTAATGTCAACTATGTATATATTATATATGGTTAAAAAGATGAAATCTATATATATATTATATAAAGAAATTAAAAAATAAAGCCTTATAGTCAAAACATTTCAACTAGTTATATTGCTCTACCTCTTCCCCCTTTGCAAATATAGTTTTCTAGTTTATTTTGTATAAAAATATAAAATATTTGTTGTAATTGCAAGATTTAATCTACAAAATCCAAGTGTTAATGGGTTTTTTCAAGGCATTGAACCCATTTATATACTTAAATTCAGTTTAAGATTTTAATCCATTTACACATTCAAAGATGCAATATAAAGCTTGTATAAATCCATCTTAACCAAATCTCTAGGTGTAAACCATTTTTGAAAATTTACACTCTAAAATACATTTGCACCTCAAAATATTTCATTGCTCTAAACACTTGATAGATTTGTTGTTAGGAAGGATTTATACTGGTATAATTTTTAATTATGAGAGAGAGAGAGAGAGCACACACAAATCTAAAATGTAACATAATTTATCCTACACATTTAATTCTTTTATTTTTAAGAAATTGTATTTTTTATTAGTTTTGGAAGTTGCATACTTAATATTATAATTGTCTTTTATATTTAAAAAAAAAAACATTTGTAGGTAAAAATAAAAATTAGAAAGTCTCTCCAGTTAGTTCAATTGGTTGAGTTTGATTTGCTAAAAGCACCATAAGAATAATGATGTGAGAGTATCTAAATATTTTTTCTCCATGTAAAAATAAAAACAACAAAAACTATAGGTAGTTGGAATGACCCTACAATGATGAAACCACTAACATAAAGTATATCCCTTAACATGGAAAAGATAAAGATATTTTGATATTGTGAATTTGTAACTCTGTGAAATTTTATAAAACTGTGGAATATTTGATAACTTTTAAACTCTAAATTGAGAACTTAAGAGGTAATTTCTAGTGCAATAATATTCTGAGTGTAGTTTTTGTTCCTTCATACAGATTAGTGAGTAGATTTTGGTTTCTTATTTTATGGAAATTGACAATTTGAATGACTGTCTCTTCAATTCGAAAAGATCAACATGCCTTCATTGTGCTTCTTCCATACCTTCGCAAATCTGTAATCTGGCCACTCTAGGATTGTGCAGCGATAGCCACCACTCTTCAGCTTGTTATAATTATAAATGTGAGTGTTTTGAAAATTTTGTGTTCATGGGAAACACAACACAATGATGGATTTACGACATGTCCCTAGATAAATCATCTATCACAGATAAACACATATAGAAATAAAGGAATCTTAGTGTGTCTAGAATATTTCACTTTGACACCATGAATTAAAGTTTATGTTCCTTGCTCTGCACACTTTTTCTCTCGCACAACACTAATTTCTCACAAGCATTATAAAGAAAGTTAATTTAATATTGCATAATAATAATAATAATAATAATAATAATCCACAAATGTGAAATCACAAATGCACATAGTATTCAGAAACATTTTGCAAAGAGAAAATGTTTCACATTTCGCTATTCAAAATACAAAATTGATTAGTGAAAGTTCCAATAGATATGAACAAATGATTTATACATAATGAATTTGCATGGGACATGTGTACTAATTCATTTCCCTAGAAATCAATACCTACTATTATTTTTCCTTTAAAAAATGTTACAAAATCTTTGTATCAGAGATAAAATTGCCACCCAAATTCTTTATTGCCTCAATGTCTTAAATGCAATATTGACAACATATAACAATTTGCTTCAATTGAAGGCTTATGACAGAATTAAGGTGACAACAAAAAATGTGACGGGAATTGGGTGAGAAGATGAAGGAATTACCATCCATGGTCTGGTAATAACAATTAAATTTGAAGAAAGCAGTTGATATTATCCCCAAATCAAATTTTGGAAGCAAAATAGAGAACGCGAACCACCCTTTTGACTGCTTGGGTATCTGATTGATATCATAAAAAGAGGATAGTGCTATTAGGAATTACTATCAATTTGAGAAGTGGCATGTGTATGTCATCCTTTTGAACTGAATTTAAAAAAAGGTTCACACACATTCCATACATAAGTGTAGTGATCTAGATCTACAATCAGTAATGGTGAAGCCACTGTAATAATTGTCTATGGGAAGGAGCAAGTGTTGTGAGTTTGCAAGAGTTATAAAAAACAACCAAATGAGGGAAGCTATCAAAAGAATTAATAGAGGAAATTTCATAGTCTATGAGATTTCATTAAAGTAGAGGAGTCTGCAATTGCGACAATAAGGGTGGCGTGAGAATGGCATGAGGCATCAATGAAGTTATATTATTAAAAGACAGATAACTTAAAGGAATAACAACAATGGAGAGTGTGTAGGTGGGAAGATCCTATATTATTTATCAATATAATATGATGCAGTTATGGAAGAAGAGACAACATCAAGAGACCCAAATGTGGAAGAAATATAAAATGGGATTTCATATATCGATGGCGGCCCATTCGCACTAGGTGGATTGGAAAAGAGAGGACCCCTTCTACTCAGGGGGATGGTTTACATGGTAGGTCACAAGTGCACCAATTAAGTTAACCCGACACAGATTATGGGAAGACCCTGCGGTTATGGCCAATCCCTACAATCGGGTTTGTAGCATTGTAACGGGGTTTAATCCTAATATATATGGGGTTTGCACGAGGAGTTCTGATCAAGAACCCTTGCTTTGGTGGGTAGACAAGACTACTCTTTACACCAACCCTCTAGGTTTCATGAAGAAGGTGAAGAGGTCGAGGTCATGCCAATCCCTTCGAAGGAAATGAGAAGGTGGAGCAGCATGAAGTAGACAAAGTTTAGTGATAGACATTGAACTCGTTCAACCTTAGTAAGGCTAAATGTTCTTGGACCCATGGTGATAGAAAAAGGATTGAGTAGCTTGGAACAAGCTACAATTTTGTGTTGGGGCCTATTGGAGGTTGATTTTTTTTTAATTTTTTGATAGTATTATTGTAAAAGATTGCGCAGAAGAAATTGGCGCATACTTTCTATAAAGGAAAAACCGCTAATCTTTATGATGCTTAGTTCTATACAAACTTTGATTTGAAGGACAAAACCCTTTGGAATGTTTTCTTTAGAGATATTCTAATGTGTTAATTTAATGAAAGTAAGCTTTATAAAATCAAAACTTTCGTCTTAATGAAAGTTTTGAAGAAAAAAAAAAAAAAAAAATCATATTAATGGTTAATAGTTTCTAGTAAAGTTGTTGTTGCAAATTAATGTTTCTTATTTAAAAGGAAATTGTAATAAGTGTTTAATCCAAAAATGTGAAATCACAAATGCACATAGTATTTGGAAATTTTGAATACCAAGAAATCATTATTTTCTAGTCTGAAACTGACCATCCTTATAACAAATGCCTCTTACATTACGAATAAAATTTTTTGTTCCTAGTTGAATAAATTTCATGTTTGCTGAATAAAGTTCCCACTACACCGCCATTCTCTGCACATCCTTCATTCCTCATAGATTCACAACTTTATGGAATTTTTTTCTCACACAACTAAATCTGTGAAAGTTTTCAATGCAAAGCATCTTAAAATGAAATAATAAGAGATAAACAAACTAGAAATTCATGTATTGTTGTTAGTTTCAGAGCACTAGCAAAAGGAAATCCCCATTGTGTTGCCTGATGATGTCGGGACTTCCGCAATTGCATTACTATTTGGTTTAATAGTAGTGTGGTCCATGAGAGTTATAATTACTGATTTTTATTTTTAATCTAAAAATTCCATCAATTTCAATTTACTTCAAGATGAATTACGTTGGTGACTTCTATCAGATTTTGACAATATCAGCACACTAGTGGTTACTGTGAAAAAACAAAGTGATAATATAGAGAAAACATGACAGAGAGCAAGGGCTTTCAGTTGGGAATGACTCGACCTTTAAGTATCTTTGTTATTTCCTCTGCTTTGACAGTCATATGCAACAAGGCGCTCATCAACAAGATCGATTATGTAAATATAATATAGGTTTTTCCCACTGAAATGGTTCACGCAATTGATTTTGTAGCTAGGGAATACTTCAAAGCTTGTTTAGTTAACAATTGTTCGGTGTATTGATTTAGCCAAGAAATACGTTGATGCAAAATTCATATGAAAAACTGCAACATTGTGGATAAAAGTTGTTGTTACACTCAAATCATACAAATTCAGCAAAATTTAGCACAGATGCAAATGCTATAGTCACTAGAAAGGAAAATGTGAAATATTTGTTAATTAAAGTTTTGATTCCTAGTTACACTAATTTTGCATCTATGAAATAAACTTTATCTTCCTAGTTAAACTAAAGTGTTGTCATGCACAACTAAATTTGTGAAGTTTTAAATGGAAAAGAGTCTAAAATGAATTTCATTCTTGCAGGAAAAATTTTCCTCTGCATAGTTCTCCAACACATACCCTGTCCTCTGCACAGATTTACAACTTTATACAATTATTCTCCCACGTGGCTAAATATGTACAAGTTTTAAATGGAAAATAACTTAAAACGAAATAATAAAAGATAAATGCACTAGAAGTACCTATCTTGTTGTTAGTGTTGCAATATTAACTGAAGAAATTCACCCCCTGGGTTCTCCTACATATACCCATCCTTTGCACATCCTTCATTCTGTATAGATTCATAACTCTATGCAATTGCTCTCTTGTACAACTAAATCTGCAAAATTTTAAATGGAATAGAGTTTAAAATTAATTTTGTGTTTACACGGTACTCGCTGCAATGTAGCTTGTTCATACAAAGTGATGTGGGTGTGCTATGAAATTCAAGGGAAAACAACAAAGAAACTTTGACCAAATGGCCCAACGAAGCACAAACACTCTAGTGTACAATCGAGGTAACATTTTGACTAATCTATATAAAATGATATAATACATTTTCGCGAAGGTTCAAAGTCATAATGTTGTGACTCATCTAAATATAAAATGATTTAATACATTTCTGTGAAGGTTCTAAATCGTAAAGTGATGTGGGTGTTGAAACGATATAATACATTAGATATCATTTTGGGATTCAACTGCGTTAAGTAAGTCATTCACGTAAGTCATTCCAGGTTACTGGGTGCAAGCCCCGGAAGTGATGATTGATGCTATGTGATTCGTTCTCCACATTTAACTAGTTTCAATCCCACTTCTTCACCCCTGTGAGCATCACCCGATGCAATGAGTGCT
>APFE030923815.1:60789-70932 GCA_000404065.3 Pinus taeda | reverse complement strand
GTTACGACTACCTCTCATGGAAATGGTCATACATGAATGACTTACTTAACGCAGTTGAATCCCAAAATGATATCTAATATAATGCACTGCGTAAACCCCCATACTTAGATATAATACATTTCCACGAAGGTTTTAATTTGTAAAGTGACATGAGTGTTGAAAGGATTTTGGAAATTTAGAGGGAAAAACATTGTTGTTGACCACCTTTAGTGAATTTACCATTTAAAATGTCACATCACAAGCATTCAATGATTCATTCACGAAACCATAATTGTAAAAGGAAGGAAAAATATTTGAAGACGTTCAATGCATTTGAAAGGCATGATTTCCATTTGACATAATCAACATCTTTTTTCTTTTTTTCTTAACAAAACAGGTAGCTATTATATGAAAGAATCTAGATTGCATGACAAAAATAATTTATAAGCTTTAGTGATTTTTGTTGGCTCAATATTCCAATATATACACAACGGGATTTTCTTGCTTCTACAAACTTTTTTCACTATTCTTTTACAATGAAATCTCCCATGAATTTTACAAAATTTCTCCAAATAAATTCATATTTGCAATACATAAAACATATTATTCGTAATGCCCCAAAGTGGCCAACCTCTGCTACAATTTCCATTACCTCGTTTCCACGAGACAAGAATCCTTCAGTTGCCACATCAACCACTTCCGCCACCTGAAGATCTATGTCGAGGCCAAAGAAATTATGCTAGGAATCAAAGTCCCTTGCGTTCAATGAATCCCCTCATATTTGCAACTGTTGAAGTAATAATTTGGACTCGAGAACAACCATCTTGCTATCCATGCACATTAGCATCCATTCAACTTTATTTTCCATCAAATTGAACCTAGCCTCCCTCTTGCTCTCAACAAGCTCCAACCTTCTAGTTGTAATCTCTACCATACCCATTAACACTTTAAATAAGTTCTCAACCAACTACTTCAAGTGCTCCATTTTACCATCAAGGAATTTTCTCTCAGGAGCAACCATGACTATAATAACACAATACAAGTTGCGTAACAAATGGACAAAGCACTGAGTGAAGAAGTAAGACATTTAATTTTCCCTAAGCCTTTGAAATTTTAATAGCTCTTCATCCCTCCAACCACGATAAAACCTAAGTAAAGACATTAATTCGAGATGGGCTTGAATCCGAGGAAATTCCACTAGAAGAAGCTCTACCATTCAAATTAATTCCAAGCCTTTAAAAATGGTGCATTGCATTAAAATCCATCTTTGAGGAGAAGTTTTATCATATCAACAACCTTAAGAAAAATGTCGAGTCGCCTTTAATATTTGTCCTTGTGCATATACACCTGTCCAAACCGCAAATACAAAATGATGGGAGAGGAAATTTGGAGGACGCTTCTCCTCCACGCGGAGCAGATCTAAAATTTTCAGAGCCAGATGTGGAGAGCATGAAGTGGCATATATCATTTAAACATATTCTCCAATAACAAAGGCCCTCCCGCAAGACTAACGCACATATATATAACAATATTATTGATCACAAAAGGAAAATAAGTGTGAACAAAATTCAAGAAAACAAAAAGAGTATAAGGTTTGTTTAGCCACAGATTATTCGTGCCAAAAACTTTAAATAAACTTTGAAATAAGATTATTTGTTTGTAAATTTTTCCTTGCTTCACACTAAAAGAACATGGAATTACTAAGATAATTTAAGAAAAACTAATTAAACACAAGTCAACTCTTGTTTTGATGAAATTGGAATACTTACAAAACTAAAATATTGTTTGAAATAAATTTTATCAACGTAAAAATTAATTAATATTTCATGTATATAAATTAGGTAAATTGATATCTTACATAAAAATATTTTTGTGTGACTTATATTTTCTCAAAATAGAAAACAACAAGTATTTCTAATATATAAATTAGGATAGATTATCTTAACTATGAATATACCAACTGTAGAGAAATCAAATATCGTAAATGCAAAACTTGATAAGAGATTAGGAGATTTGATCCCTCCAAATGTTTGGTAGATCCAGAATTAAAGTAAATCTAGATGCAATTAGTATTATAACAAAACCTATTTATAAATTGAGAATCTTAATTTATAATTCTTATATTACTAAATTATAAATAGTAAATTTAATTTATATGATCTCATTATTAAGAAAAATATAGTTTCAAAAGTCCTATGAAGTTCTTAGAAAAGTCTTTGCATCTGAATATAATCTCATCATGAAGAAAAATATAGATTAAAAAATACACTTAAGTTTTTAAAAAGTCATTACATCCAAATAACCCAACTCGAATCTATCTGGTTAGGAAATGTTAATACGTTCTAATATAGCATATATTTTTAACATATACTCCAATCTATCACTTTGCATTGTTGGAGAAACGTTGTAGAGTGAGTCTCATAGTCGAGTTTCCTGACCACTGACTTTACAAAATCCCAAATTTTACACAACAACTTTGCTTTCATCATTTTTTTGCACCCTCAATGGTTAGTCCTCTAATAAAATAACCACTCTCTCCCCAACAACCATTGAAGTGTAGGGGAGGGATATGCATCTCACAACATTCATTGCAAGGGCTTCCACTTCAGAGTTGAGGTATAATACTCTTTAGCTATATTTGTTTGGAAAACGTATTGCAACATTACTTAGCAGACTGCGCCTCTTATTTGTTGGATTTTGTCTATATATAATGTTAGAACGGTGGGTGGATCATCTTATGTTTTCTCAAACACCATTTTGTTGGATTCTTAACATTATCTTCCACTTTAGAGATGAGGTACAATACTCCTCAACTATTTTTGGGACATTGAAGTGCAGTAGAGGAATATACATCTCATGATGTTCATTGTAGGGTCTTCCAATTGAGACTTGAGGTATAATACTTTTCAACTATTGTTAGACAATTGTAATTCAAGATTACTTATTTGACTACTCCTATTATTTGTTGTACTATGTATGTCAAAATAATGGGTGGATCAACTTCTATTTTCTGGGACACCATGTTGTTGGCTTCCTTCAAGCTATCTTGTAGTTTTTACATCATTGTACGTGATGAGGCCTGTTGTACGATAACTAACATGGATGATACAATTATCTTCGCTTTTTGTGGCTCTATTGATCCCCATATCTTCACATCCATAACAACAAAATACAAAGAATGTAAAATTTGTTAAATATTGAAAATGTGGAGCATAAGTGCTCTTCTCAATATTCCCAAATAGTTAAAATGGGCTACATAGGAGACATCAACAATAAATGAATGGACTAGAACTCCACTGTAACCCAACCGAACTAGACTAAACTCAAATAGACAATGACACCTTGATTGACACCTAGTAGGTTGTTGGGATTAGTTTCTCAACGCTCCCCTTAATTACAACAAAAAAAAACATCTACACTAAGATGTCTAGTGGTCTAAGTTTCAGTTAGGCTTACATTTAAAAAAAAAATGACATGACCTAAATTTCCTTTTCTTTTTCTTTTCTTCCAAATCCTATATCTTGTAAATTGTTTGAACTTTTTATTTTTGTTGTAGGCTTCAAATTTCATACTTTTCATTTGATGGTGCATCTCTTCCATTGTTCCAAGTTGTCTAAGCATGTCCTTGATTTCTTCAAAAATCGGCTAGTATGTGGACTGGTCCCACATGTCATCTTCTATAGTATGATTTTCATCATCAATCTTTTGTTGCAACATAGGTCCATAATATAATTTCATCTCTTCAGTTCTCCAATACATGAAAAGCTAATTAATGTTTTCATCATCCATGTTGTCTTCAAAATTCATTTATGTTGGACACCTAATCCTCTATGGGTTGGTGTGGAATGTGAACAACCACCGGAGTCCAAGAGACCACTTGGAATATGAATCCAAGGGTCAAACCAATGTACTATATATATATGTATCATTGTGAATAGTAGATGCAATTCAATGTTTATCATTCATATTCTATCTCTGCCATTGTCATGCCTAACATGGTATCGGAGCTGCAGGTGTATTCCTACCTTGCCCAAATTTGAGCCACTTGTTTTGTAACCTATCTATGCATGTCATTTCTGCATTCCTTCTTGTCGAACTACCATTATTGTGTGCATGCCTATTCCATGTTGTGCACTGTCCAGCTAACCACTCTCAGCTAGATTCGTGTTGGGTTCTCTATCCACTGTCTCAAATAGAAAAACACCTATGTCATTTCTCCATTGCTCTTTGAAATCTCCTTTGACTAGAAATTCTAGGGCGCTGACATATTCATCTCATTGTTGTTACCGAGGTGATTGTATCTCACAATCAAAGTTGGCTTAAGACCAACACCGACTAGGAAATCCACGAGTATTGACTTCATCTTTGTCTACCCGCTCTTGAAGTCATCTCTTTCGATGATAATGTTCTTTCTAATTGCTAAAAAGATCTCTCTTGGAATGAAGGTGTTTTGAGGATTGTCATTTATGAAGGGAACATTCTCCTAAATGCATGCCAAGTCATATAGAGTCGATGGCAATATTTCAGACTCATTTCTTTCCAGAGAAGCAAGCAGGGATTACTTTGTGTCATTTAAACCCACGATAACATCACTGTATTGTTTGGTATTAGAAATCCATAGTACGACTACATTGTCGACCTTTGTTTTCGATTTAAAATCTCTGATAGCTTGGATAATATTTTACACTGCTCCTCCCTGCTCCATACACAGTTGACCGATATTAGAGAGGAAGTGTAGTCCGCCCTTCCTCCACACATAGTCGGCCCCTCCTGTACACAAAGTTGGTAACGCCTCGTGTTGTTGAAGCCACACTACATTTCGACAGAGCCTGCAGAGGAAATCCTGGCACTATGGGCATTGGATTCGTGCTCAGAGATGGTAACAACCTAGAGATATATATTTTCCCATCTTCTGGGCTACAACTTCACTAAAAACATAACCGAATACAAAAGCTCATTCAAGGCCCTTATATTACAGTGCATAGACAGTGTCTCCGACGATGCCAGAGTGGTTGTGGGCGAAGTGTTTGAATGTGGTTGCCACCAACTGTTCGCCTTTTCTTATTTGTGGGTCTCAAACTTGGTGCCTCCATGTAGGAAGATAAAACACTCTTCACATCTAGTATGCTTGTATATCGATTCCTTATATTGACTCCTCCTCCTCAATTTGTATGTTGGTATATCAATTCCATATATCCATTTTATATGCTGGTATACGTTGAATCCGACATATATGGTATCACCTCCATGCTTCCCATAATAAGTTGAATGGTATTACAGTTATCGTACTACTCTTAGCACCTGGTCATACTGTAAGTTCCACATTCAACATGCCATTCTTCTGTGACCGTCGCACCACCCACCAGAGTGGATAAATTTGTGTTTGACCCATAATGAATTTCATTAGAATAATTGAACTACATTTTCCATTTTCTGTTTGGATATTTTGAGTCAAATCATTCAATTCCCGCTTGACCTAACCCAAGTTTACAATGACAAAGGGCAGAGTGAACAATATAGTTGTAATGTGTTGCATAGTGTAGTGGTGTCATGGCTCAGAACCGGTTGGTTGTTGCATTGAAGGGTCATTGCGTTTATGGTTTCTAACGCTTCTAGAGTCTGAAGAATTGTGCTCCTAGAATTTGAAATCACTATCGTAGAGAAGAGTTTGCAATCTGCAAAAAAAATGGAGTATTTTTTGGTAAAAGTTGATTTTCTAGTGACATTGATTTGGAGCCTTTGATATTTTTAGCTGCTCCCCTATTTTTATTCTTGATTTGTTAGAAATATGGCCAGATTTGATGGAATATTATAGTTGTTGAATACTCTAATACATTCCAGTGTTGATGAGATGGTAAAAATCAGCAAGGACATTACATATGATAGTAGAATTTGTGTACAAGATGCACAAGAACAGATTGATTTTTGAAAAATTTCCAGCTAGATGAGCTTCAAAAGATTGTCATTCTAAATTATTTTGTGCTCAAAACAATCCTTTGTTCAAGGTTAAAACAAACACCCATCAATAGCCAATTGTTGGGTGTGGAGCATGATTGTTTAGAGGTCTTTGTTTGAGCCAGATGTATACCCCGGGAAGTTTGTACACTCCTCGACGCGGGGGGTGCAGGCGGAACTTGTTCCCCCTACAGGGGTTTGGGGGGGTCCATTCCCCCTGGCTGGGGGGTCTGGGGGCCAACGGTCCCCTGGTGGGGGTTTCGAGGGCAGCAACCTTGAAGCTAAAAACAGATGTAAAATTGCCTTGTAAAAGTATAGTAATTTCTAGTCAATCTGGGTAGTTCATTAGGTAGATGATCTGATGGTAGAACTTATGTTTAGTTTAGGGATTTTTTCCCTAGAAGGTAAACCCCTCTCTTTGTATGAGGGCATTGTATTTAGGCTGTGTAATAGATGTGTATTCTCCAAGCGAGAAACAAAGAGGCGGGACTGTGAGAGAAAACAGAGGATATTACAGTGGATCTGTTGTAGGTTGTGTCTCTTCATTTTGCTGGATAATAAAAAGGAAGGGCTGACTGTTCGGGTAGACGTAGCCCAAACTGGGTGAACCACGTATATCTGTGTCTCTTTAGTTTGATGTGTTTTCTGTGTTTATATTTCTGCTATATTCTATGTGTTCCATTGCTCTGTAATTTATAATTTTCTAACACCAACAAGTGATGAAATTAGTAATATTGAAGTTGATTTAGATCCAATACCCATTGAAGCAATAGAATTGCATGCAGAAGCAGAAATTCAGCCTGCACTTCCCAAGAAAATCATCAAACCTTGGGAAGAGCTTTTTCATAACAAGTACAAAATCGTTATTGGATATGACATGGAATTTTCCTTTCATATTCCAAACTATTCCAAGCCCACTCAATTTCAAAGTGTTTGGTTTCTTCATGGCGGTTCACCTTCACCTGTTCGATATTCTGCTCCTCCACATTCGTAGTCAAAAGTTGTTAAATGCCAACATTGTGATTGAGTTGGCCATATGAAAGATCATTGTTTTCATCTTCATCCATGTGAGCATTGTCATAAAACCACTCATTGTTCAAACATATTATTCAAAAACAAGCCTCCTGCAAGAATAAAGATTCATCTTGGATGGATCGCTTCTTGCCAATGGGCTTCAATAGCTAAGAAGATATTTCAGTCATATGTCATAACTTGTTCTAGAGTATTGAATGGTCTTGCAGTTGATTTTTCTCCATAATCTCACCTTATATCTGACAAGGGGGGAAGTGATGGTAATTTACAATCTTCAAAGCCACATCAAGTGAGCTTGAACCATAACCCGTCATACCAGATTCAGAGTTGTAGCCAGAGACAAAGATGACCCTATGCATGCCTTCGGTTGGTGATCAGCCTTAAACCATCTATGCGGGGTTGAGACATCTCTTTAAAGAATTAGGGACACTTCCTCTAGCAAAAGACTTTAGCTTCTTGTCGGTTTTGGAAGAGTTCCAGGAATTGCATTAAGCATTCGAGAGTTGGTGGTCATCCTCAAACCATCACAGGTTGAGACCTCCCTTTTTAGGTTAAGATTCTCTCTTTTTATGCAGGTTGAGACCTCCCTTTCAAGGTTGAAGGTTTCCCTCTTCAAAGCAATAGGGGCACTACCTCTAGTAGAAGACCTCAACTTCATGCCAGATTTGTTAGGATTCCGTGAATTGCACTAAGTGTTCTAGTACTAGTGGTCATCCTTAAACCACCCCCATTATACCAACATTTCAAAGAGCACATTCAGCCTAGTGCTACAATGCATTTTTCACATTTTGTATTACAACTCTCTTCTTGGACTCATACACACCCCTTCGGATTAAGGGGGGGGAATTTTGGACACCTAATCCTCTATGGGTTGGGGTGGAATGTGAATAGCCACCAGAGTCCAAGAGACCACTTTGAATATGAATCCAAGGGTCACACCAATGTACTATATATATATATATATGTATCATTATGAATAATAGATGCAATTCAATGTTTATCATTCATATTTTGTCTCTGCCATTGTCATGTCTAACAATTTCTACAACTTCTATGTAGAATTTATCAAAACATGGTGTTACAAGCCATGCTTCAAGTAACTTTAATTCTTCTTCAGAATTTGTTGCTTCTTCCTAGTTGTTGCTAACATATGCACATTTAAAATAAAAATTAATATTAAAAACATTTGCAGGATCATATTCTTTTTACTCTATAATGATATCTTCCTTTTCTTGGGATTACTTTTTTGCCTTTGTCTCTTCCACTTTTTTACTAGTTTGTGTTGTTGCAAATAGGTTTCCTTCCACTTGGTTTTGAGACCTAAGTGGGATTTTCTCATCAAATAGTAGTTTATCAATAATATTTTTTTGTTGTATCATATACTACCATTCATCATTAGCTAAAATTTCCTCATCAAGATAACATCAACAATATTAATTGATGGATTCACCATACTATTGGCTGCTCCAATGAAAACTTCATTGTCATCAACAAACTTTGCTATTGGATTCACTAGTAAATGGTCATCCACTTGTGGTTGTTCATAGTGTTATCCATGAGCATCTATGTGTTCTTTATTTGCTTCTGGAAGTGGGATTCTAGAAAAATCTTTTTGTAGATTTTTTGGTATATATATACCTTCATCTTCAACTTGAATACTTCCCCTTACTCCAAATCTCCTCTCAAGGGTAATCTTCCTTGGTTTTTTTTGCATCTGCAATGAGGGGAATAATGTTGTCATTTACACATTCTTTATTTCACTTCAATGAGAAAGCATTCTTTTGCCTTTTTTTTCTAACAACTCATTCAAATAGATCTCAAACAACTCTTGTTGTTTCTTTGACTTTTTGAGCCTCTTGGCGTTTCCAATTTCTATTTGGTATTTTCTTCACATAGGGATTGAACACTACAGTGAGGTCCATTACTCTAAAAAGAAACCACTAAATATGTATGGAAGAACAGAAAAACCAGTGCTCAAGGCTTACAATGCATATCACAAATATAGGGCCAAAAGGAAACCCTTTATAATCTCTCTAATTGATCCTTTATATATTAATAAAAAATAAAAAAAAATAAAAATAATAGATGTTAGAAATCAGTGTTATATAAATATCCAGGGTTAGATGAGAAACGACCTTCATACAATAGATTTCATGAGAGAGGAAATATTTAAAAAGTATTTAACACCCTTTGTTTGTTTTTTAAAATTATTTTTGCCTTTTCTTAAAAAAAAAAATTCAAACAAAGCTTTCACTTTTTATATACCTTATATATCATATGCCTTTCATGAAAAAGATGATAGGCTCAAATGAACCTAATTTTTTCACAATAAATACCTTTTCAAAGATTTTGATTGATCTCTATGCTCTTTTAATTCGTGCTCATTTTTCAAACTTCATGCTCCCCTACTACATGGTGGCTCTGTGGCTACACATTCAACTAATATTGGGTTTGATTCCTTGCATGGAACTACTAGAATGTGGTGTTTTTTTAATTTACTACTGCAATGCACATGTCGCTGGTATGAGACTACGTTAACATCTTGATAATTGAGTGTGGTAAGTGTTCACGATTGCTAAACTGCCTAGTATGCATTACTGCACATTTTTTTTTTAAATATGACTTTTTCCTTGCGTGAAATGCAACAATCCATCTCTTGGCCTTCATTGGCTTAGTTGCAGGCTTATTCAAACAACATAGGCTTTTCATGGCTACCTCACATTCTTTGCTGCTCTCAAGGAGTCTTATGTAGGTTATGCTCTGATACCATGTTGAATATTGACAGAGGTGGAAATAAGAGAGGAAAAATAAACTTGAAATGGGAAATGGAGAAAAACTTGCATTCACTACATTCTCTACCTTTTGTTCTGTGAATACACACACATATGAAATACTTCTCTCAAGGAGTCTTATGCAACCTCACATCTTCTCTTTGTTTCTTTAAAGGATTCTTATGCAACCTCACCTCTTCTCTCTGTTTCTCTAAAGAAGTCTTATGCAAACTGAGCTCTCATGCCATGTTAAAGATTGAAAATGTGGATTAGACATGATCTTCTCAATATTCCCAAACAGTTAAAATAGACTACATAAGAGACATCAACAATAAATTACTAGACTAGAACTAACTTGTAACTCAACCGAACTGGAATAAACTCAAATAGACAATGAAACCTTAAT
>APFE030923815.1:36240-60779 GCA_000404065.3 Pinus taeda | reverse complement strand
ATGTATATGCAACTTTAAGTCATGGCAAGCAAGTAGAAGAATTGGATTATTATGTAAAGGACCAACTCTTATATCATTTGGGAAAGTTATGCATTCCACGAGCTGAAAGAGTTAACATAATCCGAGAAGCACATACTTCTCTCATATTAGGTCATTTTGGTGTAAGTAAAATAGTTGCACAATTGCAAGGGTTCTGTTATTGGCCAAGAATGCATGAGACAATTTCTAGATATATCAAAGGGTGTACTATGTGTGCTACAAGCAAGCCCAGTAATAGAAAATTAGGTTTGTACACTCCACTTCCAATTCTTTCTCGTCCTTGGGAAAGTGTTTCTGTGGATTTTGTTGGGGGATTGCCAAAATCTAGGAAAGGTCATGATTATTTGTATGTTGTTGTGGATAGGTTCAGTAAAATGTGTATTTTGATACCATGTAACAAGCAGGTTACAACTGAACAAACAACAAATTTGTTCTTTCAGAATGTATGGGTTCATTTTGGGTTACCCACTTCTATTGTATCTGATCGAGATTCTTGATTTGTTGGGAAGTTTTGGTCAAGTTTATGGGAGTTGATGGACACCAGATTGAAGAAGAACACAACATTTTATCCTCAAACAGATGGTCAGACAGAAGTGGTCAACAGGACAGTGATCCAGTTGCTCAGAGGCTATTGTAGCAAGCATCTCAAACTTTGGGATGAGCATATGTGTTATGTGCAACATGCTTACAACCGTGCCAAGCACTCTTCTACTTAGAGATCTCCTATTGAGACTTGTTTTGGTTTTATACCAAAGTGTCCCTTGGATTTTGTCTTTGGTAAAGACATAGCAGTTGATGGACACAGTGATGTGGACAAAGCAACCAAGTTCATTGAACAAATCCAACAAATTCACTAGGCAGTACAGGAACAACTGGAAAGAAGTCAAGCCAAGTACAAGGCAAGACATGACAAGCATCGAGTTGAGCATAGTTTTCAAGTTGGTGATCAAGTCTGGCTATACATCAACAAAGACAGAATGCAAGGTGAAGGTAAAGCTAAAACCAATAAGGTATGGACCTTTCAAGATACTTGATAAAATTGGTGAAAATGCTTTTTGCCTTGATTTGCCAGCTTATATGCAGATCTATTCAGTCGTTAATGCAGAAAACTTGAGATTATATGAACCATCAATGATTGAAGATCCTGAAGAGCAAAGTCAGTTGCCTTCTATTGAGGATCTGTTGCTTGAATATCTCAATGAGTTACAGGAAGACACAGTTTTGGACAGGAAGGTGAGAACTATGTGTCGAGGGGATGTTGAGTACTTAAGAGTAGGGCTCAAAGGTTCAAATCCAAGCAAAGCACGATGGATAGAAGTTAAACAATTGAGGGAGTTGTATCCTCACTTGATCGATGCCTAAAAACCAACTTTTGGTGGTCCAAAAGCTTTTCAGTGGGAAGGCGTGATCCAAAATGGTTCCTAAAACCTCTAAGTCTAAGTCTTCATATATGTTAACTATCGGAAAACAAAGTATCGCAGAGAAACATTGAAGGAATGGCGGAAAACAGAGTTAAACAAAGAATGAAGTCTCGTTGCACCGGAGCCGTTGGATCGTCCAGATCAACAGACCAGATTGAATCGGTGTTATCGCATCGGAGCAGGTCAGCGGAGTGTATCGGAGGCAGCCTTATGGGAATTGCGATCGCGATCTAGCGACTTAACGTGGACCATTGATCGAGCACGCAGATCAACGATGGAGATAACATTTGTTGCATCGCAAATTCCAAAGGGGAGGACTTAATCCGCAGGCCCGAAGACCATGCGATATGCGACTTATCGCATTGCAACACAACAAAGGGAAATGACCCGAAGACTACGCGATATGCACGGACCCGAAGGAGTTATGAAATAAAACAACGAAGGATTTGAGTTTCGTGGGAAGCAGTGTTTTGGGCAGACTTTAGGTAGTAAGTGGTATTGGAGAGGCTCTGCCCAATTCCATACACTGGCTGACACGTAGCACGCCGCAGGAGAGAGAAAACCTTTTTTTCGGGCGGGTAATCTCCGTGCACGTAGGCCACCCAAAATGGTTGTTAGCCATTGGATTGGAAGATTGTGGATCAATAGTGGGCTTGCGACAGTAATAAAAGGCGGACCCGAGAGGATTATAGGGCGGACTTTATATCATTTGAAGTTCGGCTTTAATGTTGCGGTTGGGTTTTTCATTGGTTTTCAATGTATTATCATGTATTGTTGTGTATGAACGAAAAGTGTATTTTCGGGGATTTTCACTTGCGCTGGTCCTTTCCGTTTGAAAACAGGTGGCAACCATACCTTAGAGCGTTTTGCAATGATTGCTTAACGCTCAATAGGGATTTGAACAGACAGCGGTCGGGGAGCCAGAGAGCCCAAGAAGGGGATTGAACCGACAGCGCCAATAGGCTTAAAAGCCATTCTATGGCAGCATAGAGAGGGGGGCAGTTGCTCAAAGACAGAAGGGAGACAGAGAGTTAGAGAAACACACAACTACGAACAGTTGATCAGAGGCACTAAGAGGGAGAGTCTGTGCACTCTTTAGACTCGAGGTTTTCGAGTGAAATCCCTGTGTAATATCATTGTTGTTGTGTTATGGCTCTAATTGAGCTCACACCTGTAAAATTTTCTTTCGAAGACATAATATAGAGGTCGACACTGAAAACTGGACCAGGAAACGTAGCCTGGAAGTTTGGTGAACTCCTTGATTAATTGCTGTGTTGATGTGTGTGTTTATTATGTTTTATAACTGTTCATTGTTTGTATTATTCGCAATCTTTTTGATCTGTTGCACTAAATACTATAGGCATTCTTGCACATGAGTCTGTAATACCTTAATATTGATTTAAGATCTCATTTTCAGATCACCATGCGACACTCTTCAGATATAAGTCTACTAAGTCCTTCCATGATAAGCAAATATAGTAGTGGGGAGAGGAGACATCTTTGTCTGAGTCCCCTTTCTGCGTGAAAAAATTGAGAAGCCGAGCCATTAATAAGAACACTGAAAGATACCTTAGTAATACAACACATTATCCAATTGATGAACTCTAGAGGAAAGCCCAAATGTGTTAGAAGCATTCTAAGATATGACCAGCTTGCACGATCAAAAGCTTTAGAAAGATCTACCTTTAAAATCATACCTTTCAATCTTTTTGTCTTGATAGAGTGTAGGACCTCTTGTGCTGTCCCAATTGCATCATGTATCTGGCTGTTCTTGAGGAATGCAAATTGCTCAGGTGAGATGTGTGCTAAGAGGATGGGACGAAGGCGATTGGCAATGATTTTGGCCATTATTTTGTATATACAGTTGCAGAGCGAGATTGGTCGAAAATCATTGAAGGATTTAGGATAGTTTGTCTTCGGTATGAGGGGAATAAAGGTGGAGTTGAAGGCATCATACATGTGTCCTGAAGTACGACAATCCTTAATAATGGTAAGAAGATCCTCCCCAAGTATATCAAAAAAAGCTATGTAAAACCCCATAGGCTATCCATCAGGTCCAGGACTCTTATCCTTCTTAAACCATTTAAGTGTGGACTCTAGTTCCCCCATCGAGATAGGCTTAAGCAGATCCTCAACATCCTCATGATCCACATAGCGAGGGAATAAACGAGTCACTCTTATGATTTTTTCCAATGATGCATTGCACGAAGCCCTATATAGATTCCGAAAATGTGATGATCCAAGAGAGGTTAGATGCTGAAATGAATGGACCCGTAGTCCCTGATCATTTGTCATCTGCCAAATAGTATTGATAGCTCACCGACCATTGGCAAATTTATGATATAATTTCGTATTGTTATCCCCTTCTTTCAGCCATATAGCTCTGCTTTAGAGTCTCCATGATTCTTCCCTGTCCTTCAGTATTTTATCTCGATTAGCTACAAGAGAGGTGAGATGTGTCTTAAAATCATCAAACATATAGCCTCTTCCATGCTCATCCTCTAGACTTGCAATCTCAGATTCAATTGTTCGAAGGGATTCATCATCATGCAATCGCTTGTTATGGGCCCAATTCACAGAAATACACTTGAGGCTGATGAGATTATGAGAGAACCCCTTCGATATGTTCCGTCCCGTGTTGGGAGGATTGGCCTTCCATTAGTCAGATACAAGACAGATATACTCAGGATCCTTCAATCATGTTGCATTGAATTTGAAAGGTGCTTTGGGCTTGTGATCATGGCCACTGATTTCAAGATATATGAGAGAATGATTTGACATACCCCTTGATCCAACCCACTGTTTGTAGTTACAACACCTCACTGCTAATCTCTCCTTGATAAGGAAGCAATCCAATCTTCGGGCCAACATTGCTTCCCAGTCCTCTTTGTTCCTCCAGGTCGGTTGTAGTCGAGCTGAGGGGATATCAATTAACCCATGCTCCTCGAGGAGGGCTTCAAATGTATCAGATAGGGTATCAGTTTGTGCATTGTGACCCCATGATTCTGCATATCCAATTGAAAAATTACGATCACCCACATTATAATATTATCAGCTTGGAGGGGACCTGATTGGAGGAGATGTTCCCAGAAGGTGACCCGGTTATGACAAGGTCCATATACATTGATCAGCCTAATGTCTAAGCATAGATCAGATGCATAAATGTTCGCCCCAATGTATCCAATCCCTCCCTAGATATTGGATAATTTGATCATTCTGGGATTTAATCCCAATGCGATGCCTCCAGATCTCCCATTCACATCCAAAGCATGAAATTGCCAACCAAGAATCAACGATTCAAGGGTTGGGATAATGTGATCAGCAAGCCCGAGTGTCTCCTATAAAAAGACTACATCCACCCTCTCTGTATTCAAGAGTCTGCGGAAGGCTAGTTTTTTGACGGGACTAGCTAACCCTCGACAATTGTAAGAGAGCCACTTCATAAGTGGGAAGATACCCGGGTGTTTTGTACTCTAAGAACTTGATCAATAGCTAGTTGACGACCAACAACCACATCAATACCAACTTGTAATATAGCTTTGGAGATAGAGGAGGGGCGGCCCGAAATGGTTTCAGAGGCTTGGGAGGGGAGATAAAACCAATACCATAAGAATCTTGGGTCGGAGGGCGATTCAGGGGTTGAAGATTATAGGAGTGGGAGTGAATAGAAGAGTCCGATGCCTTCGAGGATATACTCGAGAAGATGTGCTCCGGGAAGGAGGGAGGAGTACAGGGAAAGATCGGGGGGGGGGGGGGGGGGATTATTCAAGGGGCAAGATAAGGAGGGGGGAGCCGATACAAAAGCAAAAATACCATGCGATACAATGGAGAATAACACAGAAGCAGTGGAAGTAAGGGAATTGACAAAAGAGTAGAGATTGGAATTACCTGAAGAGAGTGCAGCGGTTGCTGCCACCCGTGCCCTGGTCAGATGAGGCGAGGGAGGCCTAAAATGTGATGTGCTGTGCTTCTTCTCGCAAGCCTTTGCAGAAATGGCAGGTACGGTGCCTGAGGGTGCGGGACGATTTGGAGTGTTCGGGACGTTCTCTTGATCCACCGACTGATGATCTGTAGCAGAGGTATTCTTTACCAGAGGACATTCCTTGAAAAGATGCCCAACTTTATGGCAACGACGACATCGAAAGGGCACCCCTTCGTATTCCAAAATGTGAATGTGTGTGAAGTGCTTCCAATAGAGAGTGATCTGTTCCTCTAATCCTTCCCTAGTGTCCAGATGAACCAGTATCCGAGCCAGGGATATGTTGCCAAATGAAATGTATGATTTATCATGATCCAAATAAGTGCCCACAGTGTTGCCTATGCACTTGAATATATCATCAGACCAAAAATGTAAGGGCAATCCAGGGAGTCTCACCCATGGAGTCCAACGCCTAATTGTTCCCTCTCCAGATCAAACATAGGGCTCCATCTCTTGAGCAACACTGGGGTGAGCTCAATGTGTCAATATTTGGAGGGTACCCATGATGTGTAATCAACCCTTTGGAAGCGTTGGGTGAACCAGCCGTGAGCCAAGGTGGTGACAGTCGGAAGTTCTGATAGAATGTGCCCCCAAATCTCCGAGATCCACTGTTGAAGCTTGGCTATTGAGTATGTGCAACCCCGAATGCGACCAACCAGGACCTGGTCCACAATGTCTACAACTTCCCCCATTTGTATACCGTCCTCGAAATGGAGAGATACATCCTGATTCTTTGCTTACACACTTGGATTTCTTGCCCTGCTTTACTTGCTTGCGAGGTCGAGCTTCCAAGGAGGGTTCAGGTGGGAGATCCTATTCATCTGCTCTCTGGTCAATATCGCCTACTATTGGACTAGATGGAGTCCCTTTGAAAAAGCTGGAAGAGGGGGGAGCGGAAACGAGGGTATTCAGATGGGATGAGCAAGGACTAGAGGGTAAATCCAAAGGGTTTTGTTCTAGCACAAAGAATGAGGGGATGGTAGAAACGCCAACAGGGGAAGAAATAGTATAACCCGGTGGGTAATAAGAGGGATTAGGGTCTATACAGGAGGCTAGGAAGTGTAGGGATGTCGGAGAGGGAGGAGGGGTAACAGAATCCGGCCAAGCGAGAGGGACATTAGGCAGATGGTCGACCGAACACAAGGGGTCAGGATCTGAGAGCGAGGGCAAGGAAATCGCCTAGGGGTAGCCGTCAAGGGAAGCATGTATCAAAGACAACGACGCATCCGTTATTGGGGGGGGGGGGGGGGGTCGTCCAAATGGGAACTGATGCAAAGGGATCCTTTGGGTAGTCCACCTAATCCATCTCCATATTCTGTAACCGACAAACTGCGAGATGTTCGCGCCAGCTGCCAGGATAGTCAGTGATGCAGGGAAGCATTAGGGAGACCACAACGGGTATGTTGGAGACGGTGGAGAGCAGGTAGGGAGTGTGACCGGGGTAGGCGGTGTGCAGAGAGACGTAGAAACAAAAAAACCCTAACCTGCCTCAATTCGGGATCAAGGCTGCTGCAGGCGCTCCATCTTTCTTGATTATTCTAAGGATCACTCTTGTTCATTTCACAAGCAGTTATCTAAGAAGAGAAATATAAATTACACTATAAAGCCTCCCGATTTCTAACACAGACCAACAATATCAATGACTTAAAACAGACTATATATAACATATAAGTAGTTCAAATAAGTGGGAATTTAATATACTTTCCAAATCTATAAGTTATTCTTGAGTTAGACCTTTGGTAAGGAGGGTTTCTGTGTTAATTTGCTTGTTGTTATGTGACTGCAAATTGGAAAATCTGTAAAAAAATGCAGAAACTAGTAGCAAAAACCTTTTAAAGGGGCCACCCAATGGTGTTGAAACACTTTAGGTTGAAGATCTAGGGATGGGAAAGCTAGGAGATCAAAAGTAAATCACTTTAGACCACTCATAAGCCTTAAACCTACAACAAAATTGAATTTTCAATTAGCTGGAAATTCTCTTGCAGAGGGTTTTGGGGCAAACCCCATGGGGTGAAAGCCCACAAATAAATTCCAGCCAATAAATGAGAGTTCTATGTTCTAGAGTAACTTTATTTTAGTTCCAAATGAATGATATTATTTATAAAACAAATTTGGGCACTCTCTACAAGGGGCTTATGATAAATTTACTTGGAAAAGCCATTGTACCTTCGATATTTTGCAAAATTTGTAAAGATATGGCTGTAGCTTACTGTAGATTTGCAAAATTTAACTCAATATACTCGTGACAATAATGTGTTTGAAGTTTAAAACCAAAGTATATTGATCCCTTGGACTTTTCCATGCTCAAAACCCAAAAGATTACCTGCTAAATTATGATAAAACTTTAAAGAGCAAGCTAGTAAATCTAACTAAAACAGAAAATTAAAAGTTCTTTTATTTTAAAATGAAACGTTTGTTGTTTAGAAATGGCTTACTTTGGATATTTTTTTTTTACCTTTTAGATGGTTGGGTTGTGAATCACATTCACCTTTAAGTTGGTCATGTACTTTGGATAGTGAGGTGATCTTGAAATCAAGGAGAGTGTGTTGCCACCACCTATGTCTAAGATCTTCCACATCATACTGGTTCCAAGTAGGAGTGGCCTCTAGCAAGACATCTCCATTCTTCGAGTCAACTATGTGGTAAAAGATATCATCTCCCAATTGAAATTACCCCGTATTAGGATTGGTCCAACTTCTGGTTCCAACTTGCTCGTACCTACAACAAAATAAATGAAGAATACTAGTGCCTTGTCCACTCTCTCCTTTTACAACATGTACCAAGAAAAAATGAAATAGAAAAAACCAACCCACATAATAGAGACAGCTTTTGCAAAAATAAAATTCCTGTTATGGCAAGTATTGATCTCACAATTCCAAAACAACTTGAAAGAGAGAGAGGCTAGTTTGACCTCATTCTCAAAATAATAATATCGCTTTTCATCCACATGTCAGAGACTAAGTAAGACACAATAAAATATTTTTATCACATTGATTTTGCTCGCTAATGGAGTTTGACTAGGTCCAGTGTGTTGATTTTCTAGGAGAATTCTGATTTTCTAATTTGATACTTCCAGTAATTTCTTAAAGAAATTTACTTATGTCACATTCATCATTTAGTAGTTATACATAGAAAATCTCAACAGTAATGCAATAATGATAGTAGGATCATAAAGAGATCGCCAAGCATACAAAGAGACACAAATTTTCACCTGGGAAACCCAAACTCGGGAGAAAACCCAACAATATTTTTCTAGGAGAAATTCTTCAGTTTAGCAAAGTTACAATATGATCTGTCTAGTCAAAATTGGTCAAATAGACCACAGAAATCATACAGATCAAACCTGGTCAAACAGACCAAAAATTCGGCCTTCTTGCTGCTGCCCAAAATTTGGTCAACCCTAGTCAACAAGGACAAAATGTGGCCTCCTACAGCTTCCCAGACAACTTGGTCAACGTGTCTAGAAATTTGGTCAAACTGCTCAAAAACAGTGTAGCTCACACATGCAAGATCAAGAGCTGGTCAATGATGGTCAGAGGCTAGTCAAACTTGGTTGCTTCAGAAATTTATCTTCTTTAGAAAGCTCGAACTCTTCTTCTGTCTTATTCGCATGTGTGAGAGAGAGGTCATGTGTTGATTGAGGTTGATGAAATGGAGAGGTCGAGTGTCCTTTTATAGTGAATTAGGGCTGTCGAAGTGGTGTGTCTTTTGGCTGGGCCGACATGGGATTTTTTGAGCCTACATAATCAATTTTAAATTTAAAAATTAAAATTAATTTCCCTCTTTTTTACATTTTATTTTAAGGCCGACTTGAATACTGACAGTAGCTACTACCAAAAATCAACACAATATTCCACTTGCATTGACCTTAGAAGATGAAGTGGTGAAGAATATTGGTTCTTGGGTGCTCAACGTTACACTTGAGGAGACCCAATGGCTAGCTTGGATTTTGACTTGCTTGCTTAGAGGTTTGACTTGGTCCATGGAGAACTTGACTTGGTACATTGGTGGTTAAATTTAGTCCCTTGAGAGTTGATTTGACCTTCTAATAATTACTTTCTTGTCCACAAATTGATGCAATGTCCCCCTTGACCTTTAACGACTGCTTTGACCCCAATGTTTCTCTTGAATTGACTTTAATAGCTAGCAAGAGGGTTGGCTTGGTCACCTTTGCTTGACCTTCAATGGCCTTGGTGATTTTCCCTCAACTACTTGACTTTTAGCTGATTTTGTACATTATTCCACGTGGCACTATCCCCGTTGGCTAGATCAAGCCCTGCTTTGCCATTCTTTGACCCATATGTTCCACGTCATCAGGCATGAGAGGGATCTTCAATTCCCTCGAGAACATGGAAATTCTGTTGTGTAGGTTTTTCCTGGCTAAATTGTATACCACTTTTGATATAACACACTAAATTATGTTAAGACCTGCCCATGTTTTGTCAGCTGGAACCCCCACGTGCCATTGGAAAGACTTTGACTGCCTGTTTTTGGACAATTCCTTCACATTTGTTAAATTATTAATATGGCATGTCATCTTCACTCTATTCTGAGCATTTTGAGACCAAATTGATTTTTTTAGTTCTGGGACCACATGCATCAGGAAGCATATACTGCCTTGGGAAATGTGAATTGCTGAAATTGTGAGATTTCCATGTTGAGAACTATCTGATTAATACTACACCAAGGACACATATAGACTGTATGACTCATGAGTCATAACTATGTGGTAAGACATAGTTGCACCTTGATGCAGGCTGGACTGGCCCATCCACTGGTGATCACCCCTACATACCAAGGCTCCCATAAACCATGAGTCTCAATGAGATCCATCCAAGACCCTCTAATCCTATCTAGGACAAGAAGACTTGAAACTTAAGCCAAAGGGATCTACCATTGCCGACCATGATAAGGTCTAGGACACCTAAATACATGGACTCACATGATTTTTACATGAATTTGACTTGTATCCTTGGGTTCATACTGGTGGTAATGCAAAGTGAAAAAAATCTATATGTACCCCTGTTAGAATGAGGGGTAACATGGTCTGCATATTTCTTGTCTTTCTTTTTCCATTTGATGTTGTTGATGTTTACAACTTTGTCACCTAGTCTTATTAGTTAGTTTGAGTCTTGTGGGTTGCATTTTCCCTGGCTGAGTGAGGTTGTTACAATCCTGAATCTGTTCTCAATCCTAAAGGTTTCTAGGTTGGATTTTCTTGGTAGTATTTTGGGTGACCAAGACAAAAATTGTGACTAGAGTTAAAGCAAAGGTTAGAACACATCTATCATGTGAGATTCATTGTATGTGGATGTCTTCGTTTGATCCTCCACCATTGCTCATGTTACCTTCAAGGTTTGTACAAAAGATAATTTCAATCATCCAAGTAGAAACCTTAGAATAAATTGAGGACACCACCCATTATCACCCCAATGGGCATCACACTAACTTTATGCTGGCCCTCCTTAGGAAGAAGGGGGAAATTCCCTAATAATAATAATCCCTTCCTTGTAAAGTTGATAGTAAAATTGGATATGTAGAATGAAGTTATCCTTCATTTTAAGTAAAAGGATGAGAAGACAAGCAAGACCTAGTGCCTTGTCCATTAGGTGAATGTAGTCAAAGCAAAATTTGATGAAGAAGTTCGAAATGCAAAGGAGAAATCAACAAGTTACGTAATTTATGAACATTACGAATCAAATCAACCACATTGATACATAAGCCTGCATGAAAAGCTCACAAACATGCCATTTCATTTCCAACGCATTGTCCACCAGCATATGATGCAACCATAAAGTGAAGAGAACAACAAATAGTCAACAAAAGATGAATGAATAGAAGCCTTTTCTTCATTAACAATTTGGTCACATCATGAGATCGAGAGGCCTTTCGAAAATCTGTTCTCTAAATGCTATACTTCCCAGAGGAATATGTGTAACAGATGTGAAAAGAAAGATATACCAGCAGAAGATAACTTGTCAACCTAAACTTCAATGATCTAAAATGCAGTAGAGAAAAATATACTTCATTAAAGCCTCTCCTCCTCCCCTTTACCCACAAATGACAACATTCTTGGCCTTCTAGGGGACTTTTGATTTTGCCTAATGAAAAGAGTCCTTTTATAGAGCTCCTCAACAACCAATTTACATTAAAATATTATTGAGAAAACTCTAGGGGATCCCTAGCTCCACCCTTCATCGAAAAGATAATATTAAAGTACATGATAAAGGTCTAGAAATGCCACTTGTTTGCTCTAGCATGAGTGTTTGTATTGAAGATGATTTGCTTCATGGATAATGGGCTGTTCTAAGACTTGTTAGGCTGAGCAATCCCTTTAAATGTGGGTTTTTTTTGCATCCAATATTATTTTTGACCTCCTAAAGGCTCCCCTTTAGTGGAGCACTCTTCTCTTGAATCACTTGTCCTATCCCAATATAAGCACCCCTTTGTTGCTTGATTCTCAAGGAAATACCTCCCTGGGCAGCGTACCGGTACTGAAATTCACTGAAACAACAAAACATGGTTGAAACGGCCTGGAAATGCTGCAGGCTGTATTGTATGACGTTTTGCAATTTCAAAATGTTGTATGATTCCAATGATGATGTTTTGGGTTTAAGCCGAAATCCATGGCATTTTGACGAGTTTAGTTGGCATTTCAGGCCCACTCAAGTGACCAAGAAGGGCATAAGTCCCTTCTATGGCCCAAAAACACTTAATTGAACATTTTTTTTAAAGTTAATTTTGCTCCTAAGCCAATTTCCTTAGAAAATTAGAAATTAATTCTATAGAAAAAAATAGAATTCTTTAAAAACCGCATCAGCCTCTTCCTTTCCATAAAAAAAACACTTCATTCACTCATTTTTCACACATTTTTCAGCAAGAGGAGCTTCCTATAGCAACAACACGCATTCTAGTTGTGTTTTGGAGCATCAAGAGCAAGCTTTGGTGCAGTTCTAGCAAGACGAAGGGTGTGGGTTTGTGGGAAGCAATAAGAAGGTCATGGGCAGCAAGAAGAAGGCCGTGGGCAGCAAGAAGGCTGTGGGCAGCAAGAACAAGGGCATGGGCAAAAATTTCTTTGGTGAGTGATTTATTTTTAGTTTCTGCAATATTCATGGCTTTTCAAAGTGGTATTTTTAGTGCCCCTAGATCTACTGAAGCAACTAGGCTGCAAGAATACTATCCTCTATGGAATTATGTTACCAAAGTCAAGCAAATTGGTGCTGGTGGTACCTGGAGATGGAAGTGCAATTTATGCAAAAGCAATAGGACCTTCAAGGGCTCTTACACAAGTGAAGGCTCACATTTTGCATGAAGAGATAAAGGGTATTGAAGTGTGTGCACATACAAAAACTTTGGAGGTGAGGGTTACATTCAAGAGAGAGCATGATGATGCTCAAAGGTTGAAGGATCAAAGAATCATTATGGGTTGCACTAGCAATCCTTGCTTGGTTGCTAGCAATGTGCCAAGGATTGTTCATGAAGCAAGAAAGAGGAGGGTACTAGCAATAGAAAAGATCTCCAAGCCATCAAATCCAGCTAAGGAGAATAGATTGTTAAAAATGCTTGACAATCAAGGGAGAGAAGAAACTAACTCAAGAGTGGTAGTGGCTGTCTTTGCTTGTGACATACCTTTTAATGTGGCTTGATCCCCATTTTGGCAGGATTTGGTGGGACCGATCAACACAACCCCTCAAGGTTTCAAGAGGCCAAACTATGAAAAACTCATAACAATTTTGCTCAAGAAAGAGAGGCAACTTCTTCATGATGTTTTGAAACCAATTCATAACTCATGGGGTAGCACAACGGTTTCCATTATCTCATATGGGTAGATTGATATAAGGTGAAAGTCATTTATTAATGTCATTATATCATCACCAAAAGGAACTAGGTTCATAAAAGTAGAAGATTGTTCGGGTGAGGTAAAGGATAGGAAGCTCATTGCTGAAATTTTAATTATCGCTATAACAAGTTGGGCCAAAAAATGTGGTGCAAGTTGTTGAAGTTTCTATGTTTACTTAGCTTAGAAACCCTCCATGCACTGTATCTGATTTATTCCTACCTACTTGTTATTTTTCCTTAACAAGTTATTTACAAAGTAAATATTGAAAATAAACACTAGTGCATGCTCAACCTATTACAGATCAACAACTAAAAGAAACAAGAACAAACACACCATATGACACCATTATTTTTGGACTAATGTCCCCGGAAAAACCCAATGTGGGAAAACTGGTGCAACTATCTGAGGGTTTTCTTATTAAGCAATATCAGAGTACAATCTGGGTGCCGACACTGGCCTACCCAATAGAGAATTTCCTTAGCAGATATACCTCACAGTTTGAGAGAAATCTCCTATTTGAAACCTCGGAAAAGCCTTCCGACAACTCCTCGGCACAAAACTGCTCTGCAACCCCAACGTCTGCCCAAACTGGACTGCATCAGCCCCTCTTTGTCTCATGCTGGCCCTGCGTCAGCCTTTATAGGCATGCATCAGCCCCAGGAGGCCCTGCGTCAGCTCTGGGAGCCTCTACATCAACTGCGCTGGCCCCTCTGGTGCTCTGCGCAACACTTGGCTGCCTCTGCGTCACCCTCCTTGGCTGTTGCGCTGCTCTCCTGACACAATCTCTGCCTTCTCTGTTTCTCTTTACTCAATGCCCCTCAGCTGCTCTCTTGATCATTGATTCTATCTCTCTTAGCAAACCTCGCTCTAAAGAATAGAATGACTGATCATCTGGTATTTTCTCCAAGTGACCCTCAAGCCTCCTCTTATACTTTTCCTGTTGACATCTCAACGGCTAAGATTAAGTCCCTAATCAACGACTAAGATTAGATTTGGCTTGATCCATGTCTTTTGGACCACTCTAACACAAATTCATATTAATATTTTATTTTCCCTAAGTTTAGACTTAGGGACTCCATTAAAAATATTAATTATATTAATATCTCCTGATCTGTTTAGAATTTGCCCAAACCCTTTCTGGGTATTGGAGATGTCATGTGCCCCACTTCTCCACCAAATTTCGTGGCTAGAGCACATCCACTGCTGCCCCAAATCAACAATCCCTCTTAGCGAGGACTGTGCTCTAGCAATACTCCTCACTGAGTATTACTCTGATCATCCGGCATCGGTACCTGTGCTGATGCTAGGCCTTCTTGCCCAACATCCTCTGCACTGCTGCATCCTGTATTGGTGCCCATGGTTCTGCCACTACCACTGCTGCATCTGTACTACAACTCCCTCTGCATCCGTGCTACTGCTGGTCTTTTCTGCCAGCACTGCATCCGCACTACACCAGCTGCATCGTGCTGCTCACTGCTGCACTAAAACTCTGTTACTGAGAAGTAAGTAACTGATCTCCCAATCTGACCTCCCTGTTGGGCTAGAAACACCCAATGATGCTGAAGCTCCCTGTGCCGCTAACAAGTGCTCCCTGTCTCTGACCTCTGCGCTGCTGCAACAACTCCCCTACATCTCGCATGTTGCACACCTCTTTGTGCCTTCCTGCACTGGTGAAACACTCCTGTGCCTCTCGCATTGCTGCAGCCTGCTAACCTCGCATTGTCTCGGGACTCCTACACTATAGCTCTCTCTACCACTCCATCCGCATCTGTCTCTACCCACTCAGCCAGTCCTGCTACTCCTTGTCGGGGCTCCCGTAGCAAGGTCTAATCCAAGAGGTTGGGTACCTCGAGGATCCTGCCCCTCATTGCCTATAGTCCATCTGACTACAGCTCGATGTCTCCCCACTTCCACTCAAGTGGCGTGTGTGCACTCATGGCACAATCATCGTCTGTCAAAACTTCCTTCTCTGCCCGTGTTGGCGCTGCCTTAGTCTTGGAAGACTCTCCCTTACTCTTCTTCCTTGGGCACTGGGTCGCATAATGACCCATCTTCCCACAGTGGAAGCACTTGATCTTGGAGAGATCTTTCTTCTTTTACTTCTCCTGCTTTCCCTCAGATGCTAAGGCCACATCCTCCTCCTCCTACTTGACCTTGATCCCTTTACTGCTACTACTTGTCTTCGACTACTGCCGTTTGATCTCTTCTTGGCAAAGAGCTGCCCACATCTCGTCCCAAGGTAGGAGAGTCCCTTTGCCCAGGATGCTTTGGACAAACACTTCCCACTCTTTTGAGACAACATTTAGGGCTGTCCTCACCATGAGCTCCTGATACGGTGTCGCTCCTATAACAGTCAACTAATCTCGGATCTCATTCAGTCCTCCGAGGAAGGAGTCAATAGTTTGACCCTTCTTCATTTGATACGACCTCATTTGGTTCTTGAGCAACATTCTTCTCTGTACAGAAGTATGCTGGTACAAGTTCTTGAGAGCCTCCCACATCTCAACTACCATTTCCTTCTCGGCTATATGTGGTACCACATGATCCTTGACCCTGTCAAGGATAATGCACTTGGCCCTGGCCATCACCTCTTCGTACTTGTCATTATCATTTGGGTCGACTGGGATAACTATTGTCTTCAAGGCAAAGTCCTTGACACGATTCCTGGCAAGCACTGAAAAGATTTTGGCCTTCCAGACTACGAAGTTCAATGCTCCGTCCAGTCTATCCTGGTCTCTTACCCTATCTAGTGCCATGATGCTCCTCTACTTACCTCTTGGAATTTCTCTGTTCGACTCCTCTGAATCTCTAATTCCCATCTGGAAGTTCTCTTCTGGACTCCTTCTGAGTCCTGATTTCCCTCCTGGAAATCCTGTTGCCGCTTGTCGAGATGCCCTCTACTTTGATCGTCTTGTTCAATTGCACTGTTGATCCAGGTTCCTCGGCTAGAAACCCTCGGTAACAACTCCTCTAGGCTTGCTCTGTCAGGCACTGTTTTGACTACAATACCTCACCAGCTCCACTCTGCAATATTTCTGTAGCCTTTTAGACTCCAGTAACTGCCTCTCTGTGAACTACGTTAGCCCCTCTTTGCCTCACGCTGGTTCTGTGTCACCCTAGATGGGTCTGTGTCAGCCGTTTGGCCCTCTGCGTCAGCAACGCTGGCCTCTCTGAGGCTTTGCGCAGCTCCCGACTTCTTTTGCGTGGCTCTGTCACACTTCTTGGCTTCTGCGCTGCTAGAAACAGCTTCTGTCACCTCAGGACAGTTGTTTTTTGCTGCTATTGCTTCGCTCGGCTGAAGTCTTTTAGTTCTCCTGTGATTTGCAATCACGCTCTGATACCATGTTGAAGTTTCTAATTTTACTTAGCTTAGAAACCCTCCATGCACTTTATCTGATTTATTCCTACCTGCTTGTTATTTTTCCTTAACAAGTTATTTACAAAGTAAATACTGAAAATAAACGCCAGTGCATGCTCAACATATTACAGATCAACAACTAAAAGAAACAAGAACAAACACACCATATGACACCATTATTTTTGGACTAATGTCCCTGGAAAAATCCAATGTGGGAAAACCGGTGCAGCTATCTGAGGGTTTTCTTATTAAGCAACATCAGAGTACAATCTGGGTGCCGAAACTGGCCTACCCAACAGAGAATTTCCTTAGCAGCTATACCTCACAGTTTGAGAGAAATCTCCTGGCTCAAAACCTCGAAAAACCCTTCCGGTAGCTCCTCAGCACAAAACTGCTCTGCAACCCCAACGTCTGCCCAAACTGGGATGTGTCAGCCCTTCTCTGTCTCACGCTGGCCCTGCGTCAGCCTTTCTAGGGTTGCGTCAGCCCCAGGAGGCCCGTGCGTTAGCTTTGGGAGCCTCTGCATCGGTTGTGCTGGCCACTCTGGTGCTCTACGCAGCGCTTGGCTACCTCTGTGTGAGCCCTTGCTGGCTCCGTGTCACCCTCCTTGGCTGCTGTGTTGCTCTCCCGGCTCAATCTCTGCCTTCTCTGTTTCTATGTACTCAATGCCCCTCAGCTGCTCTCCCAATCACTGATTCTATCTCTCTTAGCAAACCCTGCTCTAGAGAATAGAATCACTGATCATTTGGTATTTTCTCCAAGTGACCCTCAAGCCTTCTCTTATACTTTTCCTGTTGACATCTCAACGACTGAGATTAAGTCCCTAATCAACGGCTAAGATTAGATCTGACTTGATCCATGTCTTTTGGACCACTCTAACACAGATTCATATTAATACACATTAATATTTTATTTTCCCTAAGTTTAGACTTAGGGACTCCATTAAAAATATTAATTATTTTAATATCTCCTAATCTGTTTAGAATCTGCCCAAACCCTTTCTGGCTATTGGAGATCTCATGTGCCCCTATCTCTCCACCAAATTTCGTGGCTAGAGCACATCCGACGCTACCCCAAATCAACACAAGTTATCACAGATAATGCACTTGTTTGCAAAGTTGCATGTTTAACTATTGAGTATATATACAATCACATATCTTGGACTCCTTGCATTGTCTACAATTTGAATATGATTTTAGAAGAGATTGAGGAAAAAATAGAATGGATTAAAGAGGTCACAGGGAAGGCTAGGGAGATTATAAAATTGATCACCAACTATATGCTGATTTGTGTAGCCTGGGGGGTAATTCCACAATCCTTGGGGTATAGGGTTTGTGTGGAGTTGACCACAAAAGGGCTTTGTGGGTAGTGTACCGAAGTAGTGGGTTTTGTACCCAAAGTTGTGGGTGTGAATCCAAGTGAAGAAATTGATTGTTTATTGATGGATGCATGAGGGGCACCCTTGATGGACTAAGGGGCACCTAGGGTATCATGATGCGGCTAAATCAAATGGAAGGAATCTCATTTCTTATGATAGTTAGGTTTTTGTCTAGAAAGTTTAAGTTGGCTTGGGCTTAAGTGTTGCCCCTTGAGGGCTAGTTGTTACCCTCATTGAACACTATTTAGACACATCCAAGTAACATATCTCTCATGTGAATCTGCCCAAGAAGGAAGTGCAAATACCTTAGTTAGACGCAGGCCCTTAAGGAGGACGAATAGTGGAGCATGAATCTATTTGAAGGCCGAGTTTTTGCTGAGTTTAATGCAACTCTGATTATCGCACATGATCTTGGCCGCCTCCATTTTTCTTCTGAATAGGTTCACAAGCAGTGTTCTAAGCCATATGGCCTCACATGTAGCTTTGCTCGTTGCCATATATTCTGCCTTAGATGAGCTCAGAGCCACGAACTTCTGTTTCCTACTACACTAGGAGGTCATTCCTGATCCAATGTTGAAACAATACCCAAAGGTACTTTTCCGATCCACTGAACTCACTGCCCAATCTGCATTAGTAAATCCACTCAATCTGATATCCTTACTCCTGGTGTTCAAGAGTCCATAATCGACTGTTCCCTGTAAATACCTGAGAACATGTTTGGCTGCTGCCCAGTGTGCCCTCTTCGGTTCCACCATGAACTGACTTAGGGTGTTGATAGCGTAGCAAATGTCTAGCCTGGTATCGACTAGATACATCAGGGACCCTATGAGCTGCCTATATAAGGTGGGATCAACATCCTTGTCTTATGATGCATCAATCTTCTTCTACTTGGTGATCATTGGAGTAGCCATGGGTCTACAGTCCTCCATCCTGAATCTCTTCAAGATTTCTGTAGCATATCTGCCCAAGGAATATTTCTCCCTTTTGCTACCAAACTTCCAACCCTAGGAAATAATGCACCCGTCCCAAATCCTTCATATCGAATTCTGTGGCTAGATCCTTCGTGCAGTCCTCGATGAACCTGGATGACTCTGTCAGAAAGAGATCATCCACATACAATACCAAGATTAGCGACTCATTCTCTACAACCTGATAATAGAGATTTGGATCTGCGTCACTCTTGACAAATCCCATCTTCTGCAAGTAGCCATCGATTTGACCATACCATGCTGTAGGTGCCTGTTTCAGCTCATACAAGGCTTTCTTCAACCTGCATACATGAGACTTTTTCTCATGTGTCTCAAAGCCCTCTGGTTGTTCAATGTATACCTCTTCTTCTATCACCCCGTTCAAAAACGCTGTTTTGACATCTATCTGATAAATCTCCCACCTGATCCGTGTTGCAAGAGATATCATGGTTCTAATAATTGTATACCTAGCTACTGGGGCAAAGGTCTCTTCATAGTCAATTCCTTCCTTTTGGGCATACCCCTTAGCCACAAACCTGACTTTATTTTTCTCAACACTGTTGTTTGCAGCGTATTTGATCTTGTAGATCCATCTCGAACCTACCATTGATCTGCCTTGAGGCCTTGGCACTACCTCCTAGACATTGTTCACCATTATGGAGTTGTACTCCACTATCCTTGCATCTAGCCAAACTTGATGTTGAGCTGCCTCCTGGAAACTGGCAGGCTCACCATCCTGAGCTATTAATGCCTGATATCTATTTGGCTGTTTTCTCTCCCTCTTATTGTTTCTTGGTGCACCGATGAAGTCCTCTGCATCTCAAAGAATTTGACGAAGTTCCCTGCTAGTTCTTCGTCTGCCAACAGGTGCTTCTTTTTGCTCCTCCTCATCCTGTGAATCTTCCTGACCCGAGGAAGAATTCTTTACTTCCGGTGGTTGAAGAGGTTTAACCAACGACTCTTCTTTTGACTGCTCCTCGGAAGGCATTTCACGAGATTTTCTGAAAGCCCCGTCCTCCATGAACCTGACATCTTGTCGAACCACTACCTTCTTGCTCCCTGGAAGATAGATTTTGTATGCCTTAGCGTTCTTGCTATATCCCACTACATATCCTTTTTACGCAGTTTGATCCAACATATTTCTCTTTTCCTCAGGTACGTGACAATATGCAAAATTCCCAAATATCCTGAAATCACTGCCTTTAGGCGTCTTCTCTTCCCTGCGAATACTTTCTCTGGAGTAATCTTGCCCAATGCCCGATGAGGAGTCTTGTTCTGAACATAGACTGCTGTGTTGCATGCTTCTGCCCACAGGAATTTTGGCATATCCTGGTCATACATCATGGCCCTAGTTGCTTTTACAATAGTCCTGTTCTTCCTTTCTACTACTCCATTCTGCTCCGGATTGTAAGGAGCCGTCCACTCTCTTTGGATGCCCTCCTTAGTGCAAAAATGAGTGAAGTCCTTATCGACATACTCTCCAACATTGTCCGAGCGCAAAATTTTTATTTTCTTCCCAGCCAGATTCTCCACCAAAGCCTTGAACTCTTTGAATCAACAGAAAACCTCGTCCTTGGTTTTCAAAAAATAAATCCAAGTTTTCCTTGTGGTCATTAATGAAGGTAAGGAAGTACTTGGCACCACTAAGAGATTTAGTGGACATAGGTCCACAGATATCTGAGTGTATCAATCCTAGTACACTCTTGGCCCTGTTTTTACTTCTAGGAAATGCTGCTTTGGCTTACTTTCCTAGTGCACATCTTCTACATACATAATCTCGTTCCTTATTAAGATCTAGAACTCCTGTTACAGTGCTCCTGAGAATTCTTAGAGGCCCATGGTGCAAATGTCCCCTTTTTCTGTGCCATAGTTCGATCAAATCCTTGTTTCCATGACTGCCTATTAGTGCCATTGGTGATTCTAGTTGTAGTCTATACAACCTGTTACTTTTGATCCCGATCTGCACTTTCTTTTTCCAGCTCGAGTGTTTGACGTATACTTTCTCCTTGATGAAGAAGACATCATAGCCTTTGCCTTGAAGTTGCGACACAGAAAGTAAGTTCATCCCCAATCTTGGTACATGCAATACATTGGTAGCATGAAATTGCTCCCCTGATTTTGTTTGAAAAACTATGGTACCCCTCCCTACTGGAGTACACTTTGCCTTGTTCCCCATGGTGATCTGAAAGTCCATCTTCTCCTCCCGATAATTTGAGAAACATTCTCGGATTCCCGTCATATGCGAAGAGGCTCCATTGTCTATATACCATACCTCTGATGATGCAAAACTAGTCATACAAGCCACTTCTTCTTCTAGCTTAAATCAAAATCTCTTCCTCTTGTGCAATTTTCTGAAAATCGGTGCGAGTCTCCTGATGTAGATGCCTCTGCATCATGGTCTCGACCCATAATTGAATTTCCCTTCCTGTCTCTGATTACTCCCTCTGATACCATGTGAAAATTCTATCACTGCAACAACTGATTTACTTTACCTACTTATTTTCAATAAGTTATTTATGAAATTCCTTCAATAAACATTAAAATAAATTTTGCTGCAGATATCACACCATAATACAGAAACAAACACATGCACAAGAATTGACACAGATATTTTGGACAACAGTCCCCGGAAAAACCCAATGTGGGAAAACCAGTGCAGCAAGGGAGGATTTTATTATTCAACAATTCTTCAGTACAACAGGGTGCCAAACTGGCTTACCCAACAGAGAGAAAAATTCTCTAGCACTTCTCCAGTCTCTGCGTCAGCCTGGATGACTTCTACGAAGCTCCCAAACACTCTGCATCAACCCTTGCCTCTTTGTGTCAGCTCTAGGCCTCTCTGCATCACCCATGCAGGCCCTCCAGCGATTGTGCAGTCTGTTGCTGCGTCTGCGTCTCCCTGAGAGGCTCCGCGTCTGCCTCTCCAACATTTGCGCTAGTCTCTTGGTGTTGTTCCCGACTCTTTGCTCTGTACTTGCTGCCTCATGCTGTTCTTGAGATCACTAGTTCGAATTTCTCAGCTAACCTCGTTCCAAAAATCGAACTGACTGGTCTCCCTTAGTCTATTCTCCAACTGATCCCCAAGCCTCTTCTTATACCTTTCTTGTTGGTCCATCAACGACTGAGATTAAATCTCTAATGAACGGCTAAGATTAGATTTGGCTTGATCCATGACTTTTGGACCCTTTTAATCCAATTTTATATTAATACCCATTAATATTTTATTTTTCCTAAGTTTAGAGTTAGGAACTCCATTAAAAATATTAATTATTTTAATATTGTAGGAATATACAAGGTAAGTTCCTCAAATAGAACACTAAAGGACACCACTCACAAACAGATCACAAATCAATACACTAGTATTCTTGACGTGGTTAAAACTCTCAAAGAGGGAAACAGTCCACGAACTGAGCCAACACGACCACTTCAGGCAATTTATTAATAAAGGAATGAAAATCTACATAAGCTTTTCTCATGTATGGTCACCCTACAAATGATCCTCCATGCTCTTTAAATAGAGATCATGGACCAATCGGGTGTTAAGCCACGGATCAAGTGTCAGTAATACCGAGGAGAGAATGAACCGTCAGATCACTTCATGTCTAGAACATATCTTGACCGTCAGATTGTAAGTTACAAATGTACATAGTAAAGAAACACACTTGACCTAACTCTACACTAGACCAAGTTATATTTAACTATTTCCTATGCGTCGGAATATCCTAACATCCCCTCTTAAGAACAACTTGGGATAGGATTGAAGGATGTACAAATATGACACAATTGGAGAAGCAAGGAGGCATTAGAGCCTATCCCCCCTTAGTGACAACGTCTTGAACTCCAACCATAAATCGAAGTTTAGTAAACTTCGCCTTTATAAGAGCCTTTGTAAAGATGTCTGCAACTTGATCATCGGTTGAACAATATTGCACTTCAAGAACATGGTCATGAATGAGCTTTTTGATGAAGTGCATGTGTAGTCCAATGTGTTTGCTGTGCTGATGTTGGATTGGATCTTTGCATAGTTGAATGGCACTTTGATTATCACACCGAAGTGTAGTCGAATGCTGCTGCTGAAAGCCAAACTCTGACAGGATTTGACGAAGCCACAGGGCTTCGTTACTAGCTTCTATGGCGCCACGATACTCTGCTCTTGCTAAAGAAAGAGAAATGGCACTTTGTTTCTTGCAAGCCCATGTAATAGGTCCAGAACCAAGAGTGAAGACATAACCTGCAGTAGACTTCCGATCATCAGGGTCACTAGCCCAATCGGAATCAGCGAAACTAATCAATAAAGGAGATGCTTTTGCACTGTAATGAATCCCAAACTGAACTGTACCTCGAACATAACGAAGTATTCTTTTAGCTGCTTTCCAATGACTTTCATGTGGGTTTTGCATAAACCGAGCAATAAGGTCAACAACAAGGGAAAGGTCAGAACGAGTATGGGTTAGATTGAAAAGTTTTCCTACAAGCTGACAGTATAAGGTAGCATCAACATCAGGGGAAGTACAAGTGACTAAAAATGTGGCTCCAGACTGAAAGGGAGAAGGGGTTGGCTTACAGTGTTCCATGTGAAAGTGGCGTAGAAGATCATAGGCATACTTGGACTGGGAAAGGAAATACCTTCCTTGGATTGCAAGACTTGAAGACCAAGAAAATAATGCAAGTGTCCTAAGTCTGTCATTTCAAACTTCTTTTGAAGGCTGGACTTCACATGGTTTGTAAGGTTGGGATCACTACCAGTAAGGATAAGATCATCAACATAAAGAGCAAGAATGATAAGAGACTTACCCACTTTCTCGGTGTAGACATCATGGTTAGAATGACACCTAGAAAAGACAGTATCTAAAAGAAAGCTATCCATTTTTGGCATACCAAGCCCGAGGGGCTTGCTTGAGACCATAAAGGGATTTCTTAAGCCGACATACAAGGCTGGAGTCTGGTTGTATAAAGCTAGGAGGTTGTTCCATATAGATTTCTTCATGTAAGTCCCCATGCAAAAAGGCAGATTTAACATCCATATGATGGACTTCCCATTTGAAAGAGGAAGCAAGGGAAAGAACAAGGCGCATATAATTCATTTTGGTAACAGAGGAGAAGGTTTCAGTATAGTCAATGCCTTCAACCTGTGAAAAATCCTTAGCAACAAGACGAGCTTTATGTTTATCAACTTTTCCATCTAGTCCATACTTGGTTCTGTAAACCCATTTGCATCTAACAAGTTTTCGTCCCTTTTGAAGAGGAACAAGATCCCATGTATCATTTGCCAATAATGAACGCTATTCTTCATGCATAGCTGCGTCCCAATCTGGATGTTCTGAAGCTTCTGCAAAGGTGTCAGGATCACAATTCGCTGAAGCTTGAGCCAGTAAAGAAGAGGCTCTATCGAACTGAAAACGTGTACGTCGTTGATGTGTAGGATCACCTGCAAGACCACCTGCTGCATCCCGAGTAGCACGGACCCATTTTGGAAGTTGAGGAGCTGAAGGAGGATCTTGAGAAGGTGGGGGAGGATTGTCATCCTCGCTGTCATCATCTGAAGAAGAAATATTT
>APFE030923815.1:2364-18966 GCA_000404065.3 Pinus taeda | reverse complement strand
TACATACATACATACATACATACATACATACATACATACAACATACATATATAATAATATATAAATAAATTACAATATAAATATATATATAGATAGATATATAGGAGGGGAGCAGGTGGGGGAGGGAAGAATATTTCTTGCACTAGATATATTGATTTCAGTGTAGAGGATGATTTCTAATCCTATTTGATTGCTTGTACTAAATGAATTGATTTCAATGTAGATGGTGATTTATATTCCTATTTGATTTCTTGCACTAGATGCATTGATTTCAATGTAGATGTTGATTTCTAATAATGTTTAATTGCTTGCACTAGATGCATTGATTTCAGTGTAGATGGTGATTTCTAATCTTATTTTATTTCTTTCACAAAATGCATTGATTTCAACGTAGATGGCGATTTCTAATCCTATTTGATTACTTTCACTAGATGCATTGATTTCAGTGTAGATGTTACTTTATAATCCTATTTCCTTACTTGCACTAGGTGCATTAATTTTAGTGTAGATGTTGGTTTATAATCCAATTTTCTTACGTGCACTAGATGAATTTATTTTAGTGTAAGTGTTGATTTCTAATCTTATTTGATTGCTTTCATTAGATGCAGTTATTTTAGTGTAAATGTTTTTTCTAATCTTATTTAATTTCTTGCATTAGATTCATTAATTTCAGTGTAAATGTTGATTTCTGTTTTGATGTAATTGGATGTATGATGGTACATTAATTTTAAAGTGATTGGATTAACATTGTGTGTTTATTTCAGTGTAAGCACAAAAAATTATAGACAATGTACATTGATTTTTGTGTTATAGTAATTCAACCTATTAATATTAGAGAGAAGGAGAGATAAAGAATGATGTTTACTACAATAGATTGAGCTAAATATTTAAATGCTTTATGGTTTAACCTGTCATTTTCATATAATTGAGATGAAAATATGACAATCAATATGAAAAGATGACAAAAGTAACAAAGGTGACAATAAGAATAATAGAAGGAAATAGTTTTAGATTAACCACAATGAAGACTATTTGTAATTGACTATATTCGTATTATTCACATTTTCTATCATTCAACACTATTACATTGTCCCTTTACATTAAAAATTTATAGTTCATCATTAAATTTATTATCATCACAACAAACTGAGGCAACTAAGAAAATTTAAGATTAAAATATATAGATTAATCTGAGACATATCAACATATTTAAAATGATTATATTAATATTAGATGAATTTAAATATTATTGATAAAATTAATCATATGTTCGTTAGATTTTCTTTGGCCTCAAATGACTAAAACCAACCTAGATCCATCTTAACTCTGGATCTATCAAGCACCGAGAGGGATAAAATCTCTCGAGGTACAGACCTTTCCTCATGTTTTGCATTCAAAAAAGAGGTTTGCACCTCAAGAGATGTGATCCCTCTCGTCGCTTGATAGATCCAGAGCTAAGATGGAACTAGGTTGGCTTTATTTTAAAATTGAGGAAATTACAAATACTTTTGAAAGTAACTTTTGATTAAAATAATAATTATTTACTTTCAATTACATAAATTGATATAAAACTAGCTTGGATCTATCTTAATTTTAGATCCTAGAGGGGATCAAATCTCTTTTCGCTTTAAAAAAGGTTATAGATAACATGGAAAGGGGAAAAGATTTATGCCATCGAACTTGATAAAATTAGGAGTAATATATTGAATTATTAATTATAATTATAATTTTATATTTCACTTTACTTATTTTATTTTTATAATTTACCCCAACTTTATTTTGCTTAACATTTTTCACGTTAAATTTTATTTTACGGAGTTTCCTCAAATTAAATATTAAAATTGATTTTCAAATAAAATAAATTGGCCATATTTTTTAATATTAAAAGTTATTTTTAATTTGCCCCATGGTGTAGATTAGTTTATGATAGAATGGGATGTTAAGGCATTTCTTATTATGTTATTCGTTTAAACTTTGATTAGCTTCAGTGTGCCACATGTGAGGCAATGTGGGTACACTTGGAGGTGATTGTGGTAGTGGATATCCTTAAGTACAAACATCCTATAGTTGTCTATTATCTCATATACAAAAAAATTAAAATAATGATAATAATCTTATTTTTTAATTTTATTGAATAATTATTTATCAAAATTAGAATTTCATTAAAAGCACATGATTTTATTGAAAGTAGTTTAGGTGATTGAAATAAAGGAAACTAATTTTCTTGTAAGCATTTTCTAAATTTTATCTCCACTCAAACACTCTCATAGAAAGAAAAAAAAGTCTTGATCCCACCCATCAAGCAAGCCACCCAATGTCCCCTTGGTGGCCTTCTCTCACTCTTTAGACTACAAGAAGGATATCCTTATCTAGGGGAGAATCCTTAAATATCAAGCTAAGTTAGGTCATTGAGTAATGAAAGGAAGTTCGTTAACGAAAACTAATGATTTGACACTACTCACTCGCAAAGTAAAAGGTTAAAAACAAGTGTGTGAATAGTCAAACAAACCATGAATTATTAACAAATTTTGAATGATTTTAATTACACAACTATGTTTATTCATGCAACCAAATTATACTTGAAAAATGAATGATAAATCTTGCTCAATTAACCATATAGCATGAGATTCTAGTGAAGCATATATACAATGGCACAATAAAAATAGAAAATGAATCATAAATTTTCTATACAAGTAAGGCATTAGATCATTCATTCATCGTATTCATGAACGTTGGAGATTGAGAGTTCGTTATCATCATCAAGAGACCATTCCACAATTAAGAGATCATACACCAACAATATTAACTATGTTTGGGACAGCAAAGAGTTATGTGTTTGCGATGATAAATAAAGGAAATACTGAAACTTGTCGTTGTTACTAAGGAAAATGAAGACAACAAAGTTGAATGTGGACTACTTATACATTTGTAACATTCAAATGTCATCCATTTATCATCATGCAAGTTCCATGAAGGAAATTTGGTAATGGTACTAAGTGAACATTCTTTGATCAAAGTTCATACCCTCTCCTTAGCACTACCACTTTGCACGATGAAGAAGAAATGTGAAATATATGTGAAAACAACTAAATAAGTTGGAAACGTTGTTGCAACATATATAGGTGGTCATGTCATGTTTCAAAAGGAGGTGCCCACTCCCCTTTTCGATAATTTGTCAATGTTTGAAATTGATTCCCTGTGAATGTGATCAAATAATATGACCCTAAAGATTCTAATAAGCTCCATAATTTTAATCATCCTTTGATCCAATAAACAAGTGTACAAGGAAGTATAACCTTTCATCCAATCTAAAACAACCTTTGAATCCCCTATGATTTGTAAGTTTAGATGATTGAAGTGATGCAATTAAAATGACTAACATAAATGACTAATTCATATTATTGTAGTTTTTGTTTAGCAGTCATATTTTTTTTCCTAGACTAAATTAGTTATTTATGTTAGTCATTCTTAGTAGTATTACTTATTATCTAGTCGTATATTTTAACTGGTGACTAAAATAGTCATTTATGTTAGTAATTTTTAGTTGGGTCTCTTAATATTGCTAATTTTCGGTAGTATTTCACTTGGAAAAGTTGTGGTGACTAACTTTTTTAGTCACCTAGTCACTAATTTCACAATTTTCTATTAGTGAACAAATCCCCTTCCAATTCGAGTCTTTTATTAGATCTCATAAAATCCCAGTCGAGTCTTTCACTTGATCTCATAAGTGAACCTTCATTCCATCCACTTAGCTGAATGCAATGAAGCTTGGGGGGCATGTTCCTCAAATTGAGTCATTATGCTAGAGGCATGTCAACTTATCTCAAGCGTAGTTTGTTTTTGTTTCAAGCTTGTGTAAAAATGAAACCAAATCCAAGAATTATTTTTTCTCATGTTTCAAGCTTGTGAAAAAATGAAGCCATCTTCAAGTATACTCAAGCATAGTTTCTGATGTTTCAATCATGTGCAAAAATAAAATCATTCCCACTTTACATCTTGTGATTTGCATTTTTATCAGTTGATTTTTGTCAGATGAGCCTTGATTTTTTCATTCCATCGTCACCATCTCTTTGGTTGATCATACACTTTCACTTGGTTGTTTTACCCTTGCCTAAGGAACAACTACAATGAGTGGTATTATTAGCCAGCCTCTTGACCTTTACATTTTTTGAGCAGTTCCATCATCACCAAAACCAATTGTTATCCTTTTATACCACTTGTTCCTCAAAGTGGAGTCATCTTTAAGCTCTTTTCCGACTCTGGAAAAATGAAAATATTATCGAGTACTTGTTATTTCGAACTCGTTAAATTAAATGAATTTCCATCATCTTAGGATACGGTTAACCCTTTTTCGGGCCGGGATTGACTAATTACAAAAAACGAACACCTTGGTCGACTTGGTCAAGAGGTTCTCTCAAATATTGTTTTCTACCTTTTCGGGTTCGACAGAAAAATTATGAAAAGGGACCTGATGGAGTTTTTTTCGTCTCTTTTTCAAACTCTCTAAATATGAAAAAGACATTGAGTTACTCTTCCATCGAACTCATAAAAATTAAATGACGAAAGACTTGTCGCCATGACGAGCCTGAGTTTCTCCTTCCTAGGACTCGTAAAAATTACTAGGATCGATTCATCCGAAGAGTGAACTTATACCACAAGCATATGGTATCCTCTTCAAGCTTGTGTAAAAATAAAGAGGTACTCACTAGAAAATAGTGGGGAAAATGGAAGTGAAACATCTCTTGTATAGGTAGCATGTCGCTCTTGAGCATGACACTCATCTATTTCTCGTGTCAGGTTTGGGATATCATTTGTGCCGAGTTTGGGTGAACCAGTTTTCCTCTCAACTGACTATTCCACTTCATCATCATGACCCTTGGTCCTATGTTGAGTCAAATGTTGCCACACTCTGGAGTCTTGTCGACGATATGTTCAAGAGAATTGCTATCTATAGTTTATTACCTATACATTGTCTAACATTTTGCTATAGCCTTGATCATACTCATTCATTCCACTTCATTCCTCATTTCATGTCGATGATAGGGGATTCATTACGGCCCTCCTTGTTGGGCATGAAATCCCCCCCCCCCAAAGATGTTTTGGGGCTCAAAGCCCAAGTTTTGACCCAATATTGTTGTAAAGATCTGTGAATTGCAGGCGCGAAGCGCGAAATGTATGATAGTGTCTTAGGGTTGTTCACCCTAGTTTTGTAAGGTAATGTCGGCCTACCCATGGTCCGTGGACCATGGGATTGTATAAAGAGAGCGAGGCTTTAAGTGTAAGAGGAAGAAGCAAAGTAGCGAGGAAAGAGTCTAAGTATCTAAGTGTGTCTTTGGGTCATAGAGTAGGAGAAGGCTCTGCAGCTAAGTGCAAAGAGGCCCAGTAGTCCGCAGTTGAGTGCGTGGACCCATGCAACTGAGTGCACAGGGCAGAGTCAAGTCTGTAACTGAAGAAGAAATTAATAAAGAGAAGTTTGATATCATATTTGTGTATATGTTACTGGGTTAATGCATGTTTGATATAAATTTCAAATATATTGTTTATTTACTCTGTGCACCTTTATGAATGGTTTATATATTAAGTATAACTTAAAGCATGCAAGTAGGTTAAGTTAATCAACTAACATTGGAATACTAGTAAGGACTTGGGTAATAACAGCGTTCGACCCCCAAGTAGGGTTGCGCAAAGGCAACATCTCAGGCTACGAGGTATGAGGAAAAGCGCATAGCGATGTGCATGCAGGGTCAAACCGCAAACCACTTGAACTCATCAAACATCTCCAGGGCGAGGAAACCTAGTTCTAGCACCTTCCCATACTACTTCGAGTGAGACCTGAGCCCACGCTCCGCAGACTGTTGCCGAAAGGGCTAGTGGTATCGAGATTTGTTTAGCTAAATCAACTCTAAACCTGGGTCAGGCCCCAATAAGCCAATAAATGGTTCTGTTGCTAGGACTAGGATCTGCATAAGATATGTCTAATGTCATTTCACTATTATGTGATAAAGAAAGAAATTGAAGAGTGGTTGGACAAAAAGATTCACGAGTTCACGGTGCAGGAAAATAGGAATCCACGAGTATCAAAGGAAGAGTGGTTAGAGCACTACTTATATATGGAAATCCATGAAATTTTCTTTACATCCTTCCCCTATGAATTGTACGAGTGGATTGTGAAGTTAGCAGACAGTCATGGAAGGTGTAGGCTCAACAAAGCGATTTTGTGGACTCCACAGTTGGTGTGCAGACTAGAAGCATCGGAAGTTAAGATCGCGCATATTTTGGACCATTGGCTCGATCGAATTATAGGAGGGTTTATCACCGAGTTCGCTATAGATACTTTAGTCAGCTATAGTGAGCCGAAATGACACTTCCTCAAGGGAACACGAGGTAAGTACATTAAATCTTTGAACACTTGGATTAAAATGCTACTGTGTGAAAAGCAGGTTATGCGAATAAATTGATGTTTGGGACTATGCGAACAGGGAGGATCTACTGAAACAAAGGTAGCAAAGAATTAGAGACTAGTCCCTTGATTTCACCTCCACGGGAGAGCGAGGAGGAGCTTGCAAAAGTTTCACCAAGAAGTGTGATCAATCTAATAAGACAGTGAATTCTGTGCATACCACCCCCACCTACACCACCACCAGTTTCACCATCTTCGCCCACACCACCTCTGCCACCACCACAGTTCAATATGGCGAGCGCGATAAAATTTTCAGTGTTAAAAGGAGTAGGGAACGAAGATCCAAACCAATTTTGGTTCGTAGTAAAGGCTATATGGGAAGCACAAGGAATCATGGATGAAAATATAAAGAAGGCAACGCTGGTAAGCATGTTGCAGGATTGCGCACTGATGTGGTACATTAAGCATTCCAATGATAATCCAGATGTAGGGATCGTAGATATCCAAGTTGTGCTAAACAAGGAATTTAGCAGGCCAAAATCAGAGACATAGTCGATCATCAAATTTAAGGAAATCGCAATGCTTCCAGGCGAGACCCCTTGGGAGCTGGATCAGAGACTAAAGGGTATGATTTGTGAAGCCAACATTACCTTGACGGATGGGCAACACCGTGCATGGTTTGTAGCGTCACTAATACCGCATCTAAGGACTGCATTGTCATAGCAGAAGCTATCCACTTAGGCCGAGGCCTTGGAGATCGCAATGAGACTCCATGAAACCCCAATATAAGATCCTAACCTGGGAGTCCAACAGATCCACACACAGTTGAAAAACTTGTGCCTCGAGATGCAGAGTTTGAAACAGGATAGGACAACTCGCCCAAAAGCGTGCGAGGAGGTATGGTGCATAAAGTGCAAAGGCTAGGGACATGATAAGGACCATTGTCCAGTTTTCACGAACTACCTGGTGGGAGGAGGGTCAATGCCATTGAGACTAGAGGCACAAGCGGGACTGAGCGCAGCACCTGCATTATGGTGCACTATTTTTCAGATAGGAGGGAAGCATGCTACAGATAACTGCCACTTATTACAGAAGCATACGCAGACGTCCCAACAGCCATTCTATAATTTTTGCAGGTCAGTAGGCCATGATGAGCATACCTATAGAAGTTACGAACTGATGATGGATCTTACTCCTACCTACAAAGTTCAGACCAAACCGCAAGCCCTCAATCAAAATGCAGGGATGGCACACACTAGATTTCAGGGACGCGGACGCGGTCGAGGTGGAATGGGACCAGGAAGGGGATGCGGACAGCTGATTTGCTACAATTGTGGAGGGCCAGGGCATTATGCCCACGATTTTACAAATCTGACGAGAGCATCATGATTATATTTTACCCAATTTGATCATGAGATGGACGACTACCCCACACTGATAGTGAGGTTGGGCGATAAAGGAACACTCCAACCTCCACTGACTCAAAACCTGCAAATGATGAGGTCTGAGCCACGTGAGGAGGACCCAAATGTAAACATCGTGCTCCGAAGCGGTATCACGAAAGGAGATGACAAGGGCAAGCAACCTGAAGAGAGTGCCTAGGTTCACAAGGCTCCAATAAAGGGACCAGAATTCGATTTGGAGCATGTGAAGGAGACATTCATGGAAGCCAAGAAGAGCTTCATGGAGGCATCCACTTCAGGTAATAAAGACAAACTAGAACTACAGATGGACCCATCAATGCTCACTACCTATCTGGAGACATGCATGAAGCTGTTGTGCGACAGCAAAGCGGTGAAGGGACTGCAAGAACTCATCACTAGATGTGCTGGCCCGGGAGAACTGCCCATAGTCTGGAAGCTCAGAAAGCACACAATAGGGAAGGAAGGGAGATGTGCTTGACTGTGCAAATCGAGGAATATGAAATGGATCAAGTGATTCTGGAGCTAGGATCGGACGTGAACGTCCTACCAAAGCAAACATGGGAGCACATGGGTAGGCCTGTATTGCAATGGTCTCCTATTCAATTGCGAATGGCTAACCAACAAAAGATCCTACCCATGGGAAGATTGCAAGGAATAATGGTAGATATAGAAAGGTGCGAGCATGCTTGTAGATTTCGAAGTGATAGAGAATGTTGATGACAACAATCCCTATCCTGTGCTACTAGGACTAGATTGGGCCACTGACATGAATGGAGTGATAAATCTAAAGAAGCGCAAGATAATTTTTGAGAAAAAGTCACTACGTGTAGTGGTACCTTTAGACCCTGCAGAAGGATTGCGCTACACAGAGCTGGTGCACGACTGTGACAACGACAACAACAATGATCTAGATTGTATCTACAAGATAACTGCATGGGAGCGATATTGGGTGAATCCAACAATGGATGGTAGGATTTCATGGGAGCACGAAAGCTCATGCACCTCAGATTCAGATGAAGAGATAGAACGATGGCAGAACCTATTACACGAGGTAACCACGCTCAATTGTAACATGATGATAAGGTCACTATGCTGCATTGCAACAACGTAAGGTATCTACCTATGTATGATTAGTTGATAGTGGTGGATGATTTCCTGAACAAATTTGGAAAAGAAGTACTGGAACAGTAGTGTTCTGATGCTCTGAAATGGGCATTGTGCGCTACGCCCGCAAGGTGGTGGTGTACGTACCAGCGGAATTTTGAGGGCTGGTGCGAATGCAAAAGGATGATGCTCACACGATTTGGAAAGCCTCAGATGAAGATGGAAGTCGGGTGTGATGGACGAAACAGCTTGCATGCCCACCTCTCCAGAAGCCTCAGATGAGGATGGAAGTCGAGTATGACGGATGAAATAGCCTGCGCGCCCACCTCTTGATAGGAAATAGGACCAACAAGTAGGAGCGGGCAAGACGATGGCATGAATGATGAAGTATGATAAGACCAAGTGCACCAAAGATTATCCGTGTAGAAGCCTTTAACAAAGTATGCAAAGTACTAAACATGGTCCACCATGTGAGATGCATTAACTGGGACTTGCGCATACCAGTGGTTCTATGGGCTTATAGGACCATGTCTAAAACCCTAACTATGCGGGCACTTCTAACGCTAAAATATGAAGTAGATGTTGTAATTCCTATGGAGCATGCAAAGCCTAGCCCGCGCACGGTAGCACTCGTAGATACGATGGTTCGTGAAAACTAGAAAGAAGGAATCACATAGCTGCAAGAGACATAACACATGAGACTTGAGGAAGAAATCCAACAGGGAAACCTTAGACTCCGCAAACTGGAAAAAGAAAGGGTACGGTTAAGAGAGAAAAGTGCTTTGATGGACACGGAGATCAAGAAGCTCGAGGACGAGGTAAAGGAAGAGTTTCTCACCGAAAGCACTAGAATGGTAAGGCAAGGTGCATACGATCATACTGACAAGTTTGATAACTATCATCGTGAATTGGTTAGTCTGATGCCCTGGCTTGGATCACATATTGCTAATCATAGTGATCAGGGTAGCGCATTGCAAATGGTGAAGTGTGCGATGCCAACCCCAACAACAAGATGGGGATTCTCCAAGAACCCTGATGGAGGACAGGATGAAACTCTACATGGGTGATGTGACCACCTGACCAACCAAGGGAAGGACATTCTTAGCACTCTAGGCAGTTGGAAGGGAGCACAGGACTATAAACTATCCTGCCCGGAAGCTATGCGATGCTGGAGAAGTGCATAGAAGCAGAGAGTTACAAGGTCTGTGACCACCCATGGGGGGTTTCGCTACCGCACGAGTTGGCCAGAAAGTGACTGTTGAAGTCACTATTCATGATGGGATGTTGAACTTGAGGCCAAATGGAGCAAGAGGCAACCATTTAAGATGCGATTTATGGGTAAGATTTGGGAAAATCTGCCACCAAGAAAGCATTAATGAGCCAGAATGGGGGGAATGGTCGAATTCAAATTTAAAAAGTGCTATAAAACACAAAGGGTTTCCCAGCAAACAACACTTGGTCATTTGTGAATTGAGCAATTGAGCAGAACCTTGAGCATTGTGAGCCGAGCATTGATTGAGCCCCTGAATTCGCGACTAACAGATTACAACCCAGTTACAATGACAGCAACTAAGGATGGTCTGGGAATATAAGAGGTAACCGCCGGTGAGGCCACACAGACCCCAACTATGGAGGATGTTCCAGAAGGTATCGGAGTTGTGGCAGAGATCCCAAAATCACTGCGTATTCCAAGACCCAAGAAGGATAAGCAAGCAATGCCTCCTGTATGTGTGTCCCCAAGGAACCCGTTATGTAGCAAACTATCGATGGAAGAGAAGGGGAAAGTTGTCACGATAGAAACAGATGAGGAAGAAGAAGATTTGCAAGCCCTTATCATCATAGAGGAAGAAGACGAAGGCATGGAGGAGGATATTCAACCTACACACTCTATGAAAAAATTGTCTGTATATGTCCCCCCATGAAAAGGGAAGGCCAAAGTGCCCAAGGACCTAGGTGAAACCAAGAGTTCACTCCAGACCCCGCTCCTCCTAGACGGCATTGCGTTTGAAGGCACACACCTGGGTCATGTGCCAACCATGAAGTTTGAAGATTGGGGCCTCTTGGACCGCGAGAAGTACCCTCACCTAGAGACCAGGAACCTCATGAAGTAGAACACTGTGGGGGTGGTGACAACGTTAGAGCCACGGAAGTGGCTGCGCAGAGTGGAAAAGGCCAGACTACTGAACTTACTATGGGTGCCCCATTTCCACCGCACCCCAATAGCCATTTTCTTCATCAGGGAGCTGCTCTGCCTAGTGCATGATGGGTATCTATGGCTGGAGGAGCCCATCCCATCACGGCACACCTAATTCATCGCATTTCTCAGCTACCATACAAAGGAAAGGACCCCGTGACTATATCGAAAGGGAAGGGTAGTGATTTGGCCCTCACGAAGGCCTTGAAGATGAAGTACAAGCTGGAGAAGAAGAATAGGGGCTATGCTATCTTCAGCATCAAGGACAAAGCGATATAAGTAGCAACCCAAATCCTGGCCAACAAAGTTATGCAAAAATGTCACGCAGGCAAGGTACCTGTGCCAATGATCACACTGGCTGAGCAGTGTGCTGAGGGGGTCCAGTTTAACTGGGCTGAATTCCTCTACACATAATTCTTCAAGAATTGTCATCTAGGAGCAACGTAAAACCTTCCACTATGCATGGTTTTTGGTGTCCATAGTGCTCATAGCAGGGGGATTACTGGAGGATAGTCAATTCCCCATAATTGACAGAGGTTTATTGGAGGCTGTAAAGTATGCTTCGCTCTGGGCCACAAAGGATGCGAAAAGGATACACGACAGCAAGATCTTCAAGGTGCTCATGGAGATTAACATCTGAATGTGGATCAACCGGAAGTCGCGCTTGTCACCCACGGTGTACAATAGTCTGTAGAGTTTTGCAGAATTCAAGGCAGACATGCACAACACTGTTATAAGGGCGCACAATGATCCAATGAAGTAGTGGACAAAGCTACCTTTTGTAGCTACTAACGGCACCATTTTCACTACCTTGGAGGCATGGCCTCCAGAATGGCATGCCCCAGATCTTGCAGAACTCAAAAGGGTGACAATACAGAAGAAGAAGGATGATGCCAAGTTGTGCGTCACACAGTTGTCCGAGAAAAGGTAGAAGCAAATAGCAGCAGCTAAGGTACGGGCAGCATGGGAAACAGCACAGAAAGTTGCCGAGCAAAAAAAGGTTGCAGAAGCAGTCACAACAACACAGGAAGCAACCACGAAGGCAGGTAAGGACCAAGCAACACCCTCGTAGGGGCAGGAGGTAGAGGAAGTAGAAATAGCAGAAGGAAGCGCGGAACCTGTGACCACATCCACATAGTTGAAGCACCCACACACGGCAGAGTGAGCAAGACTGAGGAAGAAGGTCAAGGCCTTGAAATTGGCCATTGACCTGATCACCCTAACTGAGGGTGATCTGCATGACATCAGTGAAACAGTGCGCGATGTCACCAATGAGGCTCTTTAGGATTTTATGCAGAAGCACCAAACTGTGTTGGGGGCCCTCAAAGCATAGTTGCAGGAGTTACAGGTGGGTACCCTTTCAACCCACCTCGCATCAGGATCGTCGGCAGCAGATCAGATGTTGTGTGCAAAGATGGAAAACAAAATAGTGTTGTTGTAAGGGGCCCTAGTGACATCGAATGAGGCCGATAGATTTTTGGTTAGAATGATGAAAGGCCTTGGCATTAATCTAGCTTCCCTTCCTCATGAGACACTATATCTATTATAGGATGGGAAAACGGTAAAGTTGCATGCTAGGGACAGTCGCGTAGTCCAAGTCCTCAACAAGAAAAAGATAAACATGGAACAACTCAGCTTGTAGTGTGATGAATTGGTGTCGCAAAATCAACAGCTCGTGCAGGTGGTAGGTGACACTTGCCAAAGTGTCCCGAAGCTGGCCATCCCAGTAGATCTACCAATGGAGGTGCGGATCCACAGGCTAACAAGAGTCCGTGAGGTCAAGGAAGAAATGACCAAGGTTCAGCTAGAGCTGATTCTTCAAATAATTGATCTATAGTTAAAGGCACATCCATCCACTCCCCCGGAACTCAGAGAACAACGCGCTAGTGCTATCATAGCAAGACTGGAGGAAATCGGAGGTGCAATGAGAGACTGTAACAGCATGTTGGAACAAGCACTTGAGGTCCTCACAACTCTGCAGGAGGACCCCAACATCTAGTGCTTGGAGATAGAAGTGTGAGAACTACAACAGCGATATGACAGTATCTGGGGAACTGTGCAGATAGTAGTCCTCACCCAGAGGCTTGCAAGGATGCAGCAAGCTAAAGCACTCAAGGAGTAGGTGGACACAGCGTGACACGAGGAGGTTGTCCTCAAAGCGCGTGTTCAGCCTTAGATCAATGAAGCCTTCACTATCATTGCAAACATCAAAGGAAATTTCACGCACATACATGAACACATTAATGTAGAGAAGCACCCCAAAAATAGAAGTATCGGAACAACGGATGCAGCAGATCCAGCAAGTAGTAGCTCAGTGCGTCGTGAACCTTAGTACAGTTCAAGAACAATTGAAGGGACTTTGCACCAAGATCACCACGCCAACCGAGTGGCTCAAGAGTGAGTCACGATGTTTTTGTTGGGGGCATGTTGGGCATGGAATCCCCGCAAGGCATGTTTTGGGGCTCAAAGCCCAAGTTTTTGACCCAATATTGTTGTACAGACTCCATGAATTGTGGGTGCGGAGCGTGAAATGTATGATAGAGTCATAGGGTTGTCCGCCCTAGTTTTGTAATGTAATGTCAGCCTACCCATAGTCCACGGACCAAGGGATTTTATAAATAGAGTGAGGCTCTAAGTGTAAGAGGAAGAAGCAAAGTAGAGAGGAAAGGGTCTAAGTATCTAAGTGTGTCTTTGGGTCGTAGAGTAGGAGAAGGTTTTGCAGCTGAGTGCGCAAACCCCTGCAACTAAGTGCGCGAACCCCTACAGCTGAGTGCACGGGTTGGAGTTGAGTCTATAACTGAAGAAGAAATTAATAAAGAGATTTTTCATATCATATTTGTGTATCAATTCTTGGGTTAATGCATGTTTGATATAAATTGCAAATATATTGTTTATTTACTTCGTACACCTGTATGAATGGTTTATATTCTTAGGTATAACTTAAAGCATGAAAGTAGGCTAAGTTAATCAACTAATGTTGGAAAACTAGAAAGGACTTGGGTAATAACAACATTCGACCCCTGAGTAGGGTTGCACGAAGGTAGCATCTCAGGCTACGAGGTACGGGGAAGTGCACATAGTGATGTGCATGCAGGGTCGAACCGCGGACCACTTGAACCCATCAGACATCTCCAAGGTGTGGAAACCTGGTTCTATCACCCTCCCATACTACTTCGAGTGAGACCTCAATCCGCGCTCCACGGACTGTTACTGAAAGGGCTAGTATTACCGGGATTTGTTTGGCTAAATCAACTCTAAACCTGGGTCAGGGCCTAATAATCCAACACTCCTTCGACGGGTCACTTCCTGTCGACTTCAATTCATTATCCAAGAATATGGCTTAGAAAATCCCTTTCAATGTTGGGTGTGGAGCATGATTATCATCCTAATTTAAAGGTCTTTGTTTCAGTTGGATGTATACCCTAGGAAGATTGTACACCCCTTGTAAAAGTATAGTAATTTCTAGTCAATCTGGGTTTTTCATTAGGTGGATGATCTGACAGTAGAATTTATGTTTGGTTTAGGGTTTTTTTCCCTAGAAGGCAACCCCTCTCTTTGTATGAGGGTATTGTATTGAGACTATGCAATATCTGTGTATTCTCAGAACGAGAAATAGAGAGGAGAGACTGTGAGAGAAAACAGAGGATATCATAGCGGATCTATTATAGGTTGTGTCTCTTCATTTTGTTGGATAATAGCAAGGAAGGACTAGCTATTCGAGGTGGGTGTAGCCCAAACTGGGTGAACCAAGTATATCTGTGTCTCTCTATTTTTATGTGTTTGTGTTTTTCTACATATTATATGTCTTGCATTTCTCTGTCATATATCATATTTTTTCTAACATTTAGTACCTTAGAGCTTGCATGCCTTAATGGAAAGTTCTTCGCATTTGAAAATAGGTTTACATAATTGACCTTCGATCGGATGATTCCACGAGTGTTCGACATCAACTTCATTTTCACATTCATGGATTGTATTGTTGTACCTTGAAGGCCATTGTCATTATTGGTGATTCTTCTCATGCTTGTTAACAATCCACATCATTGGTTGGTAATCAAGTGGTTTTCTAGTATGTTTGACTTCGACACATTCACTCGCATGTTAGAATTCGTACTTTGTTTAGGTTGGGATGGAGTGCAAGACCCTGAGTTTTTTCTGATATGACTTAGGTTGCATGGAGTTATGTATTATTCATGATTGTACACATGATCATTCTATATAGGGCGGCTATGTCTATACCTTGAATCTTATATTTACAGATGATCCTTCTCATTTGGATGGCCACACCCATACCATGGATCTTTTTCGTAGTACTTACTATCCAGATGGTTGTGTCCATACCATGGATTCATGTTTTCATATCAGATATGTATATGTATATGCGTCCTTGATTTTCAGGTCTCCTAACAATGTTTGTTCTCGTCCTTGCAAAATCTTATAAAGAATTTCATCCATCACTCTCTATTCTACCTTCATGCTTTAGGGTGCATCTGTTACACAGTATTTTGTCACACTTTCCGCACTTCTTTATGACATACCTCAAAGTGTTTGAAACATGGAAATAATGTAGTGTACATATCCACATATGCAGCTCAGATCCTCCCTAAAACACTAATGGAAAATTGCCTTGAACTTTCCCTAAAGAAAAGGGCTCTAAAACCCTAATTTGAGGATCATCGCTCCCCTCACATTGGAAACCTGTGCTGATCACTAGTTGCACTTCACTAGCCTCGTGCTTCCAGTGCACTTTTGTCTTGGTTACCTACGATGATCCTTAAAAGGAAATTTTTCCCAAAGAGGACATGAAGCTTCGTGATCTAGAGGCTTCCAGAACGACGAGCTGGAGGTTGTTTGGCATGGATGAGGTCGAGTTCTCTCAACTTGGCCCTTTGATCTTATCCCTATGAGATACCTCCTTGAGATGTGGGCCTTATCCTATCTTTGGAGAGATCCTAACTCCCTTTCCCTGCATATATATTCATCTTTTCCCATTCCCAAATGGTTGGTCTTTGTCTATTTGCACCCTTATTCCGAGTTAGTGCCTACATGTTACTCATTTGGGTTGGAGAAGAAGTGCTTGGAGAGATTAAGCTTGGACTTTGACATTCACTCAAGGAGAGCTTATTGACATCAAGGCTTGGTTGTATGCTTCCTCCTTTATTCTATTAATATATACAACTTCTAGTTCACTTTCCTTCAATGTGTGTGTTAATGCATCATTTATCTTAATTCTCCTTGATCTGTTAAGTAGGTTACTTTCAATTATTCTATTTGTACTTGTATGCTTCATTATGTCTTGATCTCTTGTGTAGGCATTAAAAACCTGTAAGTAGTTGTTATGAAACCAGCTCAAGAAAAGATAGAAAAGATAGATCAATGCCTTAGAATTCAGCCTCTTCGAGGGGGCAACCTCCTTTACATTACATAAATGAACAATTCTTGGATGATTCAAATGGAAAAACCTCTTTCTATATTGGAGT
>APFE030923812.1:97753-125088 GCA_000404065.3 Pinus taeda | reverse complement strand
CAGAACTAATGCAAGTAGGTAACATAGGGGACACATCCATCATGGCTATCATCATCATAACATCAATGGAAACATACATATCTATCAAAGCTATCAACATTGTAACATCAATAGAAAACATACCTATCCATCAAAGTTATCATCATCCTGATACCAATAGAGAGCATACATATCCTTTACTGATATCATCATCATAAATTCAAATAGAGAACAAAAATAACCATTTATGCCACAATATCATAATATCAATAGAGAACATGAATAACCATTCATGCTACAATAATTGTAATACCAATAGATAACATACATAACCATTAATGCTATCTTCATCATAATATCAATGGAGAACATACATAAACATCACAATCACTAATATCACAACCACTAATAATAGAGTCATGTGTCCAAATCCTCAACCTGGGGTCCTCAAAGAATAAAGTGTGGGCCTTAGGGCTAAATTGTTAGTCATATCACTGTTAGTCAACAAGAGCGGGGCACTTAAAATGGTGATTTTTTGCCAATATACACCAAACCAAATCTTAGTCTAAATGACATCCTTTTCTAGGGACAAATGCTTTGAAATAAATTGTGTAGGCTTCTTTCAGGGTAAAACAATCAATTAGAAGTCTACCCCATCTTAGTATATCACACCTTTGAGGCCATTTAATCCTCTGATCCCCCAATTCATGTTGAAACGTTTCCTAAGGTAAATTCTGCAATGAAGTTGATCAATCCTCCTTGTTGTTGAAAAGTTTCTTATGATAAATCCTGCAATGAAGTTGGTCAAACCTCCTTGCCCTTCCAAATTCTCCAAAACATAGAAGCAACCATTGGCTTCCAAGAATCACAAATCCTCTCTGCACCCAAATTAGTTAAAAATAATTGTAAGTTTCAAAAAGTGTTTGTGTCACTTAAACAAGTTAATTTTTTCCATACCTCGTCCCAAAACAAAGTCAAACCACTTGATTTAATTTCCCAAAAAGCATTTTTTCTGACAATTGTTTTACTTTCCTATGCCCAAGTCCATAAGATTGAACCAACAATGATCGAATAATGGCATAGTCTATCCTCTTGGGTCTACAAAGAAGCGTGTTTCCACAACCAGATTCGCTTCCAAAGTTCATTTCCTCCCATCACTCATCGCCACCATAACTTCACACCAAACATCACACTCATCATTTTTGGATCATGTAAACCCAACCCTCCAAACAACTTTGGTTTGACCAATGTCTCCCAAGCCACTAACCACTACCTCTTAGCTTTATTGGAACCCCTCCAAAGAAAATCACGTCATGTCGATCTAAGCTTACAGTAAACAACCTTCAGAATCAACATAGAAGATATGTTTGTTGCATATTTAATAATATGTATAAATAAAATTTAAAAAATCACATAAATTAATAGAGAGGTTGATGAAGTGAAAATTTATTTTCAAGCATGCATTATGTAATATTTGTATTTTGATTTTTAGCATGCACTGCCACTTTTTATTAGAATAGTTCACTTGAAATGCTACTTATGATATTCATTAATTTCAAAATTTTCAGAGTTATACCTTAAATTCTAAGTACTTATATTTATGAAATGATTTTATTTGAATGTATTAATATGGATAATAACACATTCTCTTTCCTTCATTCATCTTTATCATAATAAATTAGTCATTAAAGTGGAGGTCCTTTGCCTTGCCTTGGAGGTGTTATTAAAGTTGCCAATTCAAAGCATGAAAGCATTGTCATGGAATGTTTATAGGCAAAATGAATGTGTTAAAATCACGTAAAGAAGTTACTTAGTCATTTGAGATGGAGAAACTTAACATCTTAAAAGACAATGAACATCAAACACAACCCCTGTATATGTGGGCATCATCTTTTTTTTTTTTTTTTTTGGGCTTATTGATATTATCTAACTCATTTTTTTTACTTTGACTTGAGTTGTATTGGCAACATATAAAATGTCATGAGACATAATGATGACCATCGTTTTCCTCATGTTTACATAATCATTGAGTGATTATCTTTTTATATGACTACCCCTTCATCACATTCTCCTACCATATATTTATGTCGTCATCTAACGAGGCTAGAATTTCACTTGGATAATAATGGAAATTTTGACACGATTTTGAGAATCTAACAAAAAAATTTGGAAATCCAAGGTACAATTGTCAAACTTTGGAATTTTGGGTGCCCCAGGGCATTCTTACGATGGTTTGGAATCTATTTCCACCATCAAAAAAATGATTCAAATAGTCCCCAGATTAAATTTCTTGATTTTTTTTTCACTAGATATCGACGAGAATTTCGCCATCCAAACAAAATACTGGCCTTGTTAGACAAGGCCTATATAAAATTACCTATAATAAATACAAATCTGTAATATATAAACATCAATCAACGATAATAAATGAAAAAACACCTATTACCTAAAAAACATAGTCTGTGAACCATCCATTTTAACTAGATTAATGTTCCAAATACATGATCACATAAAATTAAATTATCATCTCTCTTATTTTATTCAATATAATATTTTACTCACTATAAATTATTTTATGTTATTCTATTTATTTTAGATAAATAATATATGAACCAAATTATTCATGATATATTTAGGAAATAAACTTTGTATTCCATTCTATATTATAATTACTTCTTAATCAGACCGGTCGCCATAATCTTTTCAAACTTTGTTTAATCCAACTTTTGCTAAATCATTATATCATAATTTTTTAGCATGTCTGTGTCATTGATCATAATTAAGGCTTCGGCCATTCAAGGGTAAAACATTTATGATCACATTGAAGTTTTTACTACAATTCGAAGAAATAAGTATTTTAATAAGGCGATTTCTGATTTTTCCGAGTGAATTTTTATTAGGATGATATTTGATGAAATTATTAATTTTTTTTATTTAAATTGTATTTTAGAGTAGAAAGAATTTAAAATAGACTTCGAGTGTTTTTGCATATTCAACTACTCTAATTTTTTATTATTTTAAGTAAAAAAAAATCTACCCAAAAAGAATGTTGAATTCCCGTGTAATTAAACTTTACTTGAAAAATAGATTTTTTAAATTAATTGGAAATTTTTAAAAGCAAACTATCTTAAAAAAAATTTCACAAATTTTAATACAGAATTATGATCCAAAATAAATTATTAAAAATATAGTCTTTAAAAGTTTTTTAAAACATTAGTAAAATTAAAATTATCTAAATAAAATATAATATATTAAATCACAAATTTTAACAGCAAATCTCCACCATCTAAATACCTTAAAAAAAATCATAAAACTCAATCTATATATAATAATAAATAGCAACGGATCACAATTGGCCCAAAATTATTTTGCACGAAAAACTCCAAAACATATAAAAAATCATAAAACTCAATCTATATATAATAATAAATAGCAACGGATCACAATTGGCCCAAAATTATTTTGCACGAAAAACTCCAAAACATATACACCACGCATATTAGAAATCCGTATATAAGAAATTGACACGTGGTTAAGAAATTGTGGCTGTAACCACTGCGAAATGAGGGCCACCGTCTGTAGAGAAAATAAAATGGAGTTGTCTATAATGCGACTTTTTGGAGATTCTGGTGACGGAATCCGGCGGAAGAAATGAGGTTAAATCTTGATTTTTAGCAGTTAAAATGGTTTTTTAACTGCATATTTGGATTCAGCGCCCTGAAAAACCCCTGGGAGCCATTGATTGTGCAGAAACTAGCTATCAAACTTGGGATTCCAATGAATTACTGCCGGATTTTGACCAGAAAAATCCGCCAGAAAAACTTTTCAAAAAATCGCTTTATAGACTACTGCAAATAAAATTATCATTGGTGTACTGTCGTTAATGGGCCCTTTGTCCACCGAAGGGTGAAAGTACTGAATGAAGGTTGAATCGTGAAGTAAGCCATGATGCCATCTTTCTCAGAATAGCTTGTTTTTAATTCACTGATACCTAACTGTGAAATACTCTGCCAAAGATTTTTAATTAACAACTTACTCTTACCCTACAAAGGTAAAAATTATTTATGGAATTGTTTTTTTAAAAGCTAAGCTCTAATGGGAAAAGTTTTAATTTAAAAATGGATGTTATTTTTATTTAATAAAAAAAATGTTTTCTTTCTAATTATTTTTGGCTTAGGTTATTAATACTTATAAGAAGTATAATTTAAAAATGGATGTTACTTTTATTTAATAAAAAAAATAAAAAAATAATATTTTTTCTAATTAGTTTTCGGTTAGGTTATTTATATTTATAAGGAGTATTTAATTAAAAAACAAAAGATGGTGTGGTCATTAATGTGATGTGAATGAGGGAGAAAATTAATAATTTAGATTTGTTTCAATTAATTATTAATTTTAGAAGATATTTTTAAGTTATATTGTAATTATTATATAGTTAAAATAGTTTGATTTTCAATTAATTTTGAAAATTTAAAAAATCTTGGTTTGTAGATCATTGTGGTGTGGTTTCTGAGAGGAATTCGGATATTCCACACTGTTCATTTTTAAATATATAATTTATTACAGTTTTGAAAAAAATAATTATTAAATTGAATATTTTGAAAATTAAAAATAAATTTTGAAATTTAGATTTCTATGTTCTTATTGACTTATGAGGTTATAAATGGAATTTGTCAGAAATGTGTGTGTGTGTGTGTGTGTGTGTCACTAAGTGTCATAATAGTATTCATATCAAATCTCAATATTTATGAAAAACAATACACACATCAAATCTCAATATTTATGAAAATTTATTTCTAGGTAAGTATGTCAAACTCATGTGTGTGTGTGTGTGTGTGTGTGTCACTAAGTGTCATAATAGTATTCATATCAAATCTCAATATTTATGAAAAACAATACACACATCAAATCTCAATATTTATGAAAATTTATTTCTAGGTAAGTATGTCAAACTCATGTTTCACTTTAATTAATTTGTAGCTTTCGAAAATAGTTTAATATATATCTTTATATTTTAAATGTGAAATCACTTTATATATAGATTCACCTTTATATATAATAGTGACATATATAATCTACTTAATATAAGAAAAATAATCTAAAATTATTATGTCACTGCTTGAATAAAATATTAATAAATTATAATGGGAAATCTTTAACAAAATCTATTTTAAGTCTTACTACTAGGACTTCAATACTATTGCAACAACTACAAAAAAATCCAACAAACATATTTATGATATTCTATCACTTCCTATATCAATATAGAGATATTTTTTAAAATGCAATCTAAGTTCTTCCTCTAAACCCTTGTTTCATTTGAGTCTATTCATACATTAATACAACTTTTTTAGATTGAAGATCAATATTTGAGTTGAAAAATATATGTGTGTGTGTGAGAGAGAGAAGAAGAAAAAAAATCATTGGAATTATTTTTTAATTTCATAAATTAATTTCTAATTGAAACTGATATTATAGTCTCAATTTTACATTTATTATCTATATAATCTATTAATAATTTAAAGTCTCATAATACTTATAAATATTGTTCAGTTGTTTTTACATAAAATTTAAATATAAAATGCCTAAAACTTAACTATTTATTTACTACATCATATTTCAAAATAATATAATGTATTAATAAGAAAAAACAATGTCCCCTCCATTATAAATATTTATAGCTCTTTAGTATGCCATAAGTCAACATGTTTTTTTATAATTAATTAGGTGTTCCTTTAATATTATATAATGTTTTTCTTTCAAACATTTTTACCTACCTTTAATATCTACCTTGATTTTATGAAAAAAAATATTTTTCTTTCAAACATTTTTACCTACCTTTAATAGCTAGCTTGATTTTATGGGCAACTAGTGTAAGAGACATATAAAGCCTTGAAATATCAAGTTGTCAAATAATGCAAGATAAATACTTATAAGTATTTGTAGATGCATTAGTTATTTAAGAATATAGAGAGCAAACAAAAGGGAATTGATGCCATTTGTTGTGGAAAATTTTGTTATAAATGATTTTAATGTAAAATTAAGATTTCATTGTTTTAACTAAACACTTTTGAATCTTAACTCTGTGAATTCAACTATAAAAATCTTCCTACTTAAAAACTTTAACAATTCTATTTGTTTTAATATTTTGAAATTTTGTTTTAATATTCTGAAATCGAAACCTAAATTCAAAAGTTGAAGAAGATCTAAACTATTATAATGTCACCTACAAATGGAACCTTGCAAATCACAAGTTTTAATAATTAACAATAACTTATGTTATCAATTACTTTTTTGCTAAAGAGGCAGGTACTAAGCATCAATGTTGCATATTACACTTGTTAGTGTTGAATATAAATTTAACAAATTATAGTGTTGGTTATAAACACATATCCTAATCAAATGTTACATCGTTGTTTATAATAGAGGTTGATATAAATTTTTGTTCAATCTAACTAAAATTGGATATTTTTATATCAGAATATAGAGGATTTCTATTTTCATTTTGTTTTACCATGTTAAATTGATAATTCGTTGGAGTAATTTGGGTGAGCCTAGGATCAAATATAGTGGCTACCACTATAACAACAAGAGTATATATAACAACCCATAAGTTTAGGACCCGAAAAACTGCTAAAAATAGTAAATTGTGCTATAATTAAGGAAACTGAAAAAAACTGCACGAAGCACTAGAGGGGATCCAAGTCGAATTAGCGGGTGGCCACCAATATCCACTTGGATCAAGGGAGTAGCATCTCATTATGCTAATAGGACATTATCATGAAGCCATGCTCATAAGTGCCCTCACCAAAAGCTTTAAAAATATCTCAAAGATCGTCCTTCAAGATAGTCAAAAGTCGATACAAAATATATAAAAAGAAGGTTAAGAGGTTATTGCTAATGAAGAGAAAGAAATTCTTATCTTGAAAAAAAAGCGTAGTCAAAACGTGATTGCATATATTAATAAGTCAAGAGATGAAAAGAAGTACTTGCAAAAAAAATGTTAAAGAAACTTACCAATAAGGGATTATTGATTGATAAATAAACAATGACTAACCACATTGAAATAAATAAATTGTCAGAAGTATGAGAAGGGAAGATCAGGGTACAAAGACACCTTATTGACATCCTAATTGTAAAAATCAACATTTTAATCAATCATTATATCAACATGGTTCGGAACAAAGACAATATCCAAACTATATTTTGAATAACGCTGATAATAGTACAATTTGGTTTCAAAAGATAAATTGGTGTCACACAAATCCATCGAAGATTGAATTAAGGAGGCTTCACACTATCATAATTTGACATCCCTTCTTAAAATTTAGAAGATCATACTTTGTTATGGCCTCAACAATGATGAATCCAAGAATGAAGAATCACGGGAAGACATGACAAGCTAAAACAAAGACATAACATTTGTATGCTTCGGGGATGAAACATTTTGAAAGAGTAAACAATGTAATGAACAAAAATATATAAAAATCAATAATAATAATAATAATAGATCAAAGGACACATATATCCTATATACAAGATATGGCTAATGAGGGGATATGACCTAATAACCATTGAGACTAGTCAATGATATAAGTACACAATCACTTGCATTGTGTCATCATCTATGATGTACATAATGAGGTACCCAAGTGGATAATGAATGTAATGTGACCATACTCATGGAATAAGGCCATTGTACAGTTGATGAGCAATAAATAAACCGACTCGCTAGTGAGGAGAAATAGTATGATAATAAGGGTTACTTGACATAAATATTTAAATACTCATGAGAAAATATAAATACACATTATTATCATTGTATTAGAGATATATCTGATGTTGATTCTTGTATCACATATGGTTTGCATAGTGATTCTTTTTGTAAGGAATATTTAATAGAGTTACGATAACTTAAGGGATTTTTATACGTTTTTGTCTTTATTATAACGTGGATGCATTTTGGTGTCTATAAAGCTTAAAGGTTTATTGCATCAAAAGATGCTTTTTACAACCCAATAGGAGGGAGATATGTAAATTTTTTGTGCTCAACATTGAGTTGACGCATGAAATTTTTAAAATATATTAAAAAAATATAAATTATTTAATTATTTGATATATATATATATATATAGAGAGAGAGAGAGAGAGAGAGAGAGAGAGAGAGAGAAGAGAGAGAGAGAGAGAGAGAGAGAGAGAGAGATGAGAGAGAGTTTTTGTATTCCACTCATAGGTTTTTTTCTGCTTCCTTCTTAATTTTAGATCTCTCATGTGCTAAGAAGAATCTAATATAACATTTCTTCAAATTTTTTTAATTTAAAAAAGTTTCGACCTCGAGAGACTCTATCCCTCTTGATAAATGATATACCTAAAGTTAATATGGATTGGTTTTTCCTTAAAAAATTAATATTTATATTCCATAAGGCAAATATACATGTTTTAGTCTTCAAAAGGCTCTTAAACAACAAGACTCAATTATACATGTTTTAGTTTTAGAAAAATATACTTATTGAAGTCAATATATCACACATATAAATTAAACCTAGGTAGAAAATATAATAACATTTATCTTAATAATCAGAACAAAATTAAGATGAGTTTAAATTAATATTATATTTTATTTATCAAAATTGATTATATCATATTTCATATTTATTCAATTTAATATTTTAATCTATATAAATTACTTTATATTCTCTCATGTATTTTAGATATTTACTTTATATCAAATTATTTTTTTCATATTTAAGAAATTAACTTACCTTACTAAAATCTCTCTTTAAATAAAACTAAATATACTACATTTCAAGTAGAAATGAATAACAAACCTATAAATTTATTTGAATGAATGGACATGGATATGACATCCATCAAAGCTACTTAAAAAATTAAGCATTATTATTTTAAAAGGTAATTTATAATTTAATAAGAAGGAGATATCCTCATGAAAACCTTTGTAGGGAAAATTTTAGATGATAAAAAAATATTATTGTCATTGTTTTGTTGTTATTTTTTGGTTTTTATTAATGTGTTGTTGATAGTGTTTAAACATTTTTATGAGTGTTTTATTGTTTTGCTTGAGTCAAGTTTGCCATACTTACAAGGTTTATTATTCATTTGTTTGTTAATGGTGTTGATTCTATTCGAAGTTTTTGTCTTGGTTCTTACTAGCGCCTATTTTCTCTGAAGTATCTATGAAGAAGTTGTCAGTGTTTTCCTTTCTTATGCCTTTGCATTATCTTCAATTTCAGGGATCATCTAAGTTCTTTGATGTTTCTTGGTTGTCATATTCATAGTTTCGTACTTCCTGATTGGAGCGAGCTTTCATTATTGTCTTTTAGTGGATCACTATGGGATGTATAGTTTCAGCTCCATGCTTATCTGATCACTACCATCTTTCTCTCTTTTGGAATAGTTTTTTTTTCTTTTCCTATAGTTTTTCCCTTTTTCTTTGCTTATGAGAGTTTGTACTTGGTACCTTATTAGGCATTGTTATTAGGACCCAATTTTTCTCTATGATTACTCCGTCCATTTCACTTAAGGGGGGGTGTTAGTGTTGGTATTTTTGAATGAGATTAGTGTTGTGAGTTATAAGCTCATGCGGGAATTCTTATCTGCCCAGTTTCGATAGTTATCTTTAGTGGACACTAGGCCTTCTCCATTGTTATAAATGGAGGACTTATTTATATGTTTTCACAACAATATGAGTAATACAAGACCTTAGTTAACATTGTGATTTTTTTTGTACGTCTATGATTTAGTCCTCACACGTTCTTGATATGTGATTTAAAGTGTTAAGGAATAATTGATGGGACAGTTTGATATGACCAACTTTGGCCTTATTCATTACTTTCTTAGACTACATGTTCACTAGTCTTCAGAAGGGATCATCATCTTACATAAAATATATGCCCTTGATTTACTTTATTTTCTTGGCATAAATAGTTGTAAGCCTACACCTATGCCTTTTCAGTAAAATGTTACTCTTACCACCAATTTCACCCCACCACAGGTGGATCCTACCTTGTATTAACAACTAGTTACAAGTCTACTCTATTTTACTTACACCTAACCTGACATTGCTTATGAAATAGGGTTGGTCTCTTGATTCTCTCAAGATCCTCATGAGAGTCACTATAAAGTAACAAATCATATTCTGAGATATATTTAGGGGACTCCAAGTTTTGGAAATCAAAATATTGTTCATACTCTTGAGCTTGTTGGTTTCATAGATTTTGATTTGACTAGATCAGTTGATGATGGAAAGTCCACCTATGGTTTTGTTTTATGTCTAAATTTTCTCATAGTGCTTGGTTCTACAAGAAACAATCAATGATTGCATTATCTATGGTAGGAGTTGAGTACCAAACTACAATCCTCCCTAGTTAAGAATTTCTTTGGTTGCATCAGTTATTGATTAAGTTCAACATTTAATGGGATCGTCTTATTATTGAATGGTGTGATAATCAAAGTGCAATTCATATTTACAGAAATCCAATGCAGCATTAAAGGACCAAACATATTGAGATCCATATGCATTTAATTTGCCAATTCATTCGAGATGGTGTTCTTAGCCTAGAATATGTGCGTACTCAAGAGCAAGTTGAAGATATCTTCACAAAATATTTGGTAGTACCTAGGTTTATTCCTCCATGACTAATGCTTGACATGAAGGAAGTTGTCCTTGGAGGGTCATCGTGAGTCCCCCTTCCTTCATCTCCTCCTACCTTCCTTTTTTTCCTTTGTACTTTGTTTTTGGGAGGAGTTTTTTCCTGCGATTTTGTTCTCCTTTTCTCTATTTATGAGAGGTTGTGCATGGGTTCCTTAGAAGGCCTTGTTTCCAAGAACAATTATTTGTTTCATGCCTTGTTCCTGCCCACATTTCGCTTATATGGGGTGTTAGATTCCCAATAAACAAACATTGGAACTTGTTAAGCTTACATAGTGATTTTATCTATTGCATTGTAACACTTTTCTTCTAGCCATTGCTAGAAGTTTCCTTTGACTATAAATTATTTCTTCTTCTTTATTCAAGTATTTCTTTTTAGAAAATTATTTTGGTTTTGTAATTTAGTCTTTGAGTGTCTTTTTTTCTTGTACACATACACCATTCATTTTCTCACTTTTTTCAATATTATATATATATATATAATATTTTCAGATTACCACATACAAAAATCATATAAAACAAAATTTGAAAAATTATACATATATGTAAGTTTCGATAAAAAGGAAGTCATATAATAAAAAAGAGAGGAAAACTAATACCAAGTAATTTTATTTTGTTATTTCTATTTTTTTTTTCCAAAAATGGATTTTATGTTTTGGCTTTTTTATAATAAAATGAGATCATAATGTTTTAATGATTAAAATGCATTTTTTAATGCATAAATATATTCCACTTTAAAAAAATAGGGCATTTTTATTGTATAAATTCAACTATTTACATATGTAATTTCAACAAATTCTAACTATATTTTAGACATAATTAATTGCAATTGAAAATATACATAAATTTAAAAACACAAAAGACACCCAAAAAAAAAAGTCTAGATTACATTTTTCATTTCTCATAATCACTTTATGAATTTTTAGAAGTCAAAGTACTTCTATTAAAAATCCTGATAAAAATTATATTATTATATCAATAACTTATTTAGTTACTTTTCTATTGCTTTGGATGCATAATAAATGTGAAGTTGAGATAAATCTACACATTAGAAATTCGAGCATCTTGATTATATTTAAATGTTTTTTTAAGAGACATTAGTATGGTTAGTCCAATGTACTTTTTGTGGTTTTTTCTCATATTGTGAGTTTTGAAGTATATTTCTCTATAATATTTTATGATTAGTTGTTTTTTTCCATAAAGAGGAATAACAATCATTTCTATTTTACTATAAAATAAATCACATTCTTCATGTACTGAAAGTATGCATGATACAACTAATACATGATACTGCAATTCATACTACACATCTAAGATTAAAATACAATTAGTAATTTACATGTCGTTTCTTACTTTTCATAAAATTAATCCACATTCTTTCATTTTTTCTCCTCATTTTTAAATTATTATCGTGTTCCTTTGAAGAGTCATAATATATGAGTGTAAGTCATAAATTTGTAGATCATAATTCTTATAAGAAACTAGCTTTATATATGAATTAAAGATCTCATTTTGTTCCACCTAGAGAGGTATAGCCCCTCCCCCCAATCAAGGACAAAATAAGGAGGAAAGCCTTCTATCAATTTCTTTTACTATATTCCCTAAAAAATGAGTGATTCCCCAATAGGCACTTGTAGTCCTAGATTACCTTATTTTGATCGAGATCAATATCTAAACTCAACTCATCATCTTTATGGTTTTGATTTAGTTCCTTTTTTCTTAGGAGGATGAGTATGAGCATAGGAACAAGTAACTTGTAAATATCCTAGAAGATAAATTTTAGATAGCTTGCGTTTAACAAACATACTCATTAAAGATATTAACAAGTTTTGAATCCATTACCATAGAAAAATACAACATAGTTGAAAACCTATAAACAAAATAAAATAATATGATGATTACAATTCCAAAATATCTTAGTAAGTTGATTATAAATTTCTATTATTGTAAGGAAAAAATATATTTAAAGAAAACATATAAATCTTAACCTACATCAATCCTCTATATCAATTTATTAAATCATATAACTACTGCATTTTAATTTATAGCTTAATGATATTATAAAAACAAATTTAAATTTATTATTTACATTAAATTCAATAATCCATGCATTTTTACAAAATTAAAATTTACAAATATATATTACCTTTTTAAGTTGAAAATAGACATCTTTATTAATACAGTTAATTTACGTAAATGTTAATAAAAATATCTCAATCAATTTTTTGGGGGATAAAAAGGGTGTGAACATCATGTTTCCCTAAAAAATTAAGTCTTTTACCGCGGAAATATTATTAATAAGTTAAGGCGGATGCTTGGAATATCTGGAATCCTCTACTATTGACTGGACATATGTCAATTCTCTATAACCGGCTACCGGCATTACCTTTAGCTGTTGCCTTCAGTCGTTGTCATGACTCACGAGTCTCGCAAGGCACAGTAACCTCGTCCTATCATCCCTGAGATGGAGACAGTTGATACGTCCATCTGTATATAAAGAGAAGTGATAAGTAGGATGACATATAATATATATATATATATATATATATATTCATTCTGTGGGTGAGTGGACAGCGACCTCGTGATGGATAAGTGGTTGGTGGATAATAAAGGGAAAAGGAAAAAGAACGTAAGTTAAATCTGTGTTGGGTTGAGGTGAAGCGTGGTTGAATGAAGACTTGTCTATCCGGTCCAAAGTTCTATTGAGTCAATTATGAATATATATATATTAATTAAGTTAAGTTAAATTGGGATTGGGATAGTTTTCACTTGTAGGATATTATTATTAAAATTGTGTGAAGTTATGTGGATTATGGACTATGGGTGTTTTTGGGATGGTTTAATTCCTTAAAAGTGATTTTTATTATTTATCTATCTCATGAAATTTGAATTTATGACCTAGTGGAGACTAAATCACACACATACCAATCGATCTACATCTCATTGATTATGTAGATATGGGGTAACTCTTTGAATACTTTCCTTCATTTTGAGAAAAGAAAGTACCCTTTTCAATTGGGCAAGATTTAATAATATTCACACGATTTAATCTCTTAAATTAAGTCATCAAATTATTTAAGTGCATAGCCATAAAAAATGAATAGCTCGCAAATGTTGATAGTCATCAATTTATAATAAGCATCGAAATACTCTTGGCGACTATCCCACAACCCAGTGGTTGCACGTTGATGAGTTAGATTTGGAGCCAACCTTATTCTTCGAGTGGGAAACCTTTCGCTCTCACCTCATATAGGTTGGAATCAACATTTGTGATGAGGACAAGCTCACTTAGGGAGGTCTCTCTTAGGGGGGAGACATCTCCACAAAGGTTGCATACGATTATATCTCTGCTTAGCCCTTGTTGGAGCCCTTGGACATTTGGTTGGTCCATATGTGGACATGGGCGACTCCTGCAAAGCCGAAATGCTTTATTTGGCTCTTGGTGCACAACCACACCCTTACTTGGGATAACCTGGTCAAGAGAGGCTTTCAGGGCCCAAGTATCTGCTACCTCTATAGATCTGATTTAGAAGATGTTGCTCATTTGTTCCTAGAATGTCCCTTTTCTCTAGTTGTCTAGGAGAATGTAACTTCCTTCCTCAAGATTAGCCAACTTTTGGATAGACAGTCCATCATAGATTGCATATAGGGTTGGGCTACCACACAATTGGAATTTAGAACTCTCCCTCTATACATTTTCTAGAGAATTTGGTGTTGCAGGAACAAATTTATTTTGAAAATCTATCCCCAAATTTGCATGTTGATACTGTCCAAATTGTGGGTTATTTCATGGAGATCGGCCCTTGAAAAGCCAGTGGCATTAACCATCATTGGGCACATAAGTCCCTTGATAATGCCTACCCCATTGATTTTTTCGATGATGCATTGGTTGGTGGGGAGCGTGGATGTGGGGCATGGATATCCCTTTTCCCTACCCAGACTTACCAATATTTTTGGTCTAAGGGCATGGGTTGTGATACAAGAGTAGAGGCTTTGGCCATATGGGGCGTCTTTAAATGTACATTGTGGCTTGTGGTGGACGAGATTGTAGTGGCAGGGGATTTGAAAGTGACCATTAATTGGATCAAGGGAGAGCACTTTCTTGTTGTGTTGTCACTATCCCACTAACTTCTACAAATCCAAGTTATGAAGGCAGGGTTCTGCTCCATTACTTTCTGTCACATCTTTCGAGTTGAATTCTTAGGCGGACCTGCTTTCCAAGAGGGTGACTTTTGTTCTACCTGGACGGATTAGGTTCAAAAGCCTTGATCAGGGATCAATCATTAGCTCTAGATCCTTTGTTTTTGTGTGATGGAAGGTTTTCTTTCTTGATTGCTTCATGTGGCAAAAGAGTTTTAGAAGCTTTGTTTTATTTTCTATTGGTCCTGGGCTTTTGCTACCCATCTTATTAGTCTCATAGGATGCTTTCCCTAGTTTTTGTTTTATATAGTTGGGTTTCCGACCATGTTTTGGCCTTGTAATTGTTTTGGTATATGGCATGGCTTATTTTTGTCTCTAAGAACTCTGGAGATGTAACATCTTTTATCTTTACGAAAGAATGTTGTTTTTTCTACTTAAAAAACAAAATCAAAATCAAAGTACTCCTTCATATCTTAAATTACTAAAATAAAATAAAAAGAATTCAAAAGAATTAACTGCTTTATTTAAAATAATAACAATTATTTTTAATGATAAAAATAATTAATATTTAAGTTAAATGTGTATATATATATATATAAGATTATTAACCATGAATAGTCACCCTCACTAATAGGTTTTGTTATACTATCATGGGCCAATTTAACGGCTTATCAATACCACATGGCCAAAAAAACCATAACTCATTTAATTTGACAATTATTATTATATGATATTCTTTAATTAATGAACCCTAATAAAAAGCAAAAAGGACATAAGTACTCCACATTTTGATTTGTGCATATTACTAAGAAGATTCTAGAATATTCTAAGGAGGTTAAATTTCTACTATCCATTTAATAATTTATTGCTAATTAAATTTCAAACTTAATTCCAATAATATATATATATATATATATATATATATATTTATATTTTCTATTCTATTTATCTATAATTCAGGAAAAAAAAATGATATTTTGATTAAAAATAAATTAAAATATATAAGAAGCATAATTATATGTTTTATGTTTTATCAATCAATCACAACTTGTTTTTTATAATAAAGAAAAAGTAATATTTTGTGAGATGATCATTCTTATAAAGTACATGTTAACATTACACTTGGAGATTTAACTCTTACTTGTCTTGTGCATATTGATTGATGTTCTTCATCATTAAATGTAATTGTTGTGTGATTGTTAATTAGTTGGATTTGAGATATTTAGTCCAACTAATATAGGTCATACTTTGGTGTTTGGTTGAAATATTTTCTCAACTAGTTGATTGTATGGTTAAGATACGAGTTTCTATCTTGAGCCACTACTTGTTGTATTTATATGTGATCTTTAATAGAATACAATTAGAATTTTGGTGTGCAATTGGTTTTCTAAATTGGTATTAGAGCCAATGGCTATGTGGGTAACTCCCTTAAAGGAGGGCCCATGATAATGAGAGGTATTTGCTATATAATTAGATAAAAGTGTTTAAGATAAATTATTTTGTATATTGTAATTTTTAGGTGTGAGTTATTTTTACTATGCTAAAAATTTTGGTATGTTGTGTAGGTTATTTGTTGGTATCAAAAGCCTTGAGAAACAATCGGTCTGTGTTCTAGTCAACTTCCCAATGCAAGTTCTGTGTATGAGATTTCACTAGCCTACAACGATAATATTAGATGTAGCTAATTGACAGAGAAATTCCAAGAGGGAAGACGAATTTGAGGCTATGGATGCTATGGGGTTCTCATCATACCACATGTCACAGTGTTAATTAATAATCTGATGTTAAATTCCAATCTAATTGTTGACTGCAAATATGCTTTGAAATTTGAATTTGCAGGGTAAACTAAGATCTGTGCACAGAAGGAGCGAATCTCTTCGACGTAGTTAACCCTCTAAAGCCAAGGTATTCTTGTCTGTATGGATGAGGGGTTGCATTGTGATGGGGCGGCGACTACAGGGCACTCTAGATTTTTGTAACTAGGCTATGTGGTTACATGTTCACTTTAATTAGTTCACTTTTCTTTCTGATCTTTGCATCGTGTTTGTTTGGACTGGCATGACATAGTTTGTTATGTCTCCATTTTCTTCAGCTTCTGTTATCTGGGGTGGTTATCTTTGGGATTTTTTTACATCCTAGGGTGGCAGCACTGTTTGATCCTAGAACATCTTCTTATTATGTTATTGCACATGATGGGCCTGTGGCACATTCTTTTTGTTTGACTCCTTTTGGCCCTATTTGCACTGATTCATATCCTTGGATGTTTGGGATGCCCATGGGAGTTTTAATGTTGATTTCATTTCTCAAGTCGCATATACAATGCCCTCTCTGCACCTGAATGATCTTCTCTTTTTTCTCTAATTGGAAACCCTTCATATTCTAATTATTTTTTGTATTGCGACATACATTCTTAACTATATATTTCGAACTCACATCCCTCCCCCCCTTCGGTGTCCAAATGCCTATCTAGACTGAGATCCTTAATCTTATATGTCCATAGTTTTCCCAAGGGGAGGGATCTTGCCTATGTCCCAATAGTTTTCTTCCTCTCTGGACTCGGTGGGTAAATTCTTTCATCATTTCTAGGCCTTGCAAGACTTTTGGTTTTTGGGTTTGCAATAGGTGGTGGACTTGTCTGGGGTGTTGTTGTTGTTGTTGTTATGAAGGCGCATAGATCATTCTCTTCCTCATCAACTCTGGTTGGATATTGCATCTCTTGGTGGGCTCTGCTTAGGATCCTAATCTGGGGTGGTTCGATTTTCAGGTTTTAGGGCACTGTATTTCCGGTGGTTTTTGAATTTTCAGGTGGTGGCGATCTAGAACTTCTCATTGAGATGACTTTGGTCTACATCTCATTATCACTCTCTAGCATTCGTATTCTGACTATTTGGATTGGGATTCTTGTTCACATGCCTTTGATTGGGAATTTTTTTCTTATTCCCATACTTTTGGTACTTTCTCCTTTTGGATTGATATCTGACGGTTGTTCCTCTCTTTTGGCAGTATGTGGGTGTTATTCTTCATGGGTCCTATACTTCGTGACCAGTGCTCTTCCGATCCCTAGATATTCTTGGCAGAGATTTCCTGATGGCTTCTCTTAATTATGATCTACCTCCCTGACAGTTTATTAAGACTATTTTCATTTCTTTGCCTCATCTTCTGTATCTTGTCCTTTTTCCACTCTGCGATATTATGGATTTGTTGGAGTTGGACACATCATCACATGGGGCCTTAATTCATGACACGCTAGATATTGAATCAAATTATATGTTATTTTCTAGATCAGAGCGAATGGGGGGCCCAAATGTCCTAGACAATTGGCACTCAATACAAGGCTGGATGCACATGCGAGATGGTGTTCATGCAACTCCTGGTTTGCATGGGGTATATCACGTAGAAAACAAACAACGATCTTGGCATCAATAGAGATCCATCAAAATTGCCACCCTAGTGCCTGCACTGGCTTTCAATCATGATGTGTTGATCTATCGTGTTACCAGCTTGCAGAAGCAAGTGCTTGTTAGTAAGTGGCATTTCACTGATCTGAGTGAAGTTGATATGAGGCACTGGGTTGACACTAAATGGAAGTCATTGTTGGGCTACATGCCTACAGTGGTGATATTATTAAGTGGCTGGTACAACATCCATTTCCTCAGCCGGGAGGACTTATTGAAAATCAAGGATATTCCTTGGATTAAAGGGAGGAGTTTTCTAGCTTTGAATTCTTGGTATATAGGCTTTAATCCCTTGAAGTAAACACCACAAAAAAAATTGATTTAGGTTAAATTGCTGGGATTTCCCATTGAATTCTAGACTCGGCAAGTTCTTATGGACATTGGAAATGCTATTGGGAAGTTTGTTTATGTCGACCCGTGGTGTTTGGGTGCACAAGATAAGCGAGTTGCATGGATTCTGATCAAAAAGGAGTATAGAGGTGGGTTTTCAGACCACATTGAATTACAATGGGGGGACACCCATCTGGTCCAGCGGCTGGATTTATGGGGGATTCATTTCCAGTGTCTAAACTACCATCATACTGGACATCTTTTAGCGTAGTGTCCTCGTCGATTGGGTGGAAGACATATGGCACCTAGGCGGCATTGCTACGATGTGTCAGAGAGGGATGATGCAAAATTTGATATTCCTCATAAAAAAAATGGGGTGACTATTCATAGGTGTGATGCACAATGGTCATTAGGTACTCTAACTTTCTCTCATCCTGTACATCCCATTGTTCATCCGTCTGCGATTCTAAATGATTCTTCCCCTATCATTGTTCCTTTATCCCCCTTGACTTCTGAAGGGTCTAGTGTTCCCTCGGCTGACGACACCTCACCACCCCCGCTGGATCGGATTACACCTCCTCCCCATGTTGATCCACCTCAACTAAGTAATGTACCTCCCCCTCTGACGTCATATCATGCACCCTCCTCCTCGCATATTATGTATGTCCCTGTGTCGTCACCTTCACGTGTCTCACATCCATCCCCGGGGTCTAGAACTCATCCTATGTTGCATATATCGCCCCTTTATTCCCCTACTAATTCTATGGATAGTGATCTTGACTTCCTCCTCCATAAGAAGAATTTGGATCTTCGAACTCTTACTATCCACAAGCCACATGGCTCATTGTCCCCTGGCATCATTCCTTCTTCGGCGGGTAATATCAATGTTCGTCAAAAACACAACCGGGATAACAAACATTTTAGAGGATGCTCTCGGCCTCTCCCCTTTATTCCATCTGATGCACATTCTCTCATTGATGTTCATATCGCTGCTACTACCTCTCCTCGGGCCCTTGGAGCACAGAAGCCCGCACCTAAATTAACATGACTTTCATCCTTTCATTGAATATTCGGGGTCTAGGGGTTGCCCCTAAATATTTGGCCCTCAAAGAATTATTCCTTTCACTTCGTCCATATATCATCCCTCTACAAGAAACTATGCATGTGGTTCTGAAAGTGATAATCTATTTCAAAAAGATGCTTCTGGATTGGCATATGGTTGCTACTGATGTTGTTGGTCTCTCGGGGGGACTGGTGGCTCTATGGGACCCTCAATGGTTTAAAGTTAAGGTTATTTCATGTTTTGTTGGCATCTTCCATGCTGGTCATATCCGTGGTTTAAAGGGTTGAATTCATATTTTAAATGTATATGCCCCATACAGAGATCGAGTTGTTTTCTGGGATAACTTGATAGCGTCAAAGATTCTAGGACTTGTGTCTCTTGTCATTGCATGGGATTTGAACTGTACGATTGGTCTGGATGAGGTATGGGGGAGGTCCAGCAAGGTTGACGCTATGGCTGATCAGATCAAAGATATTATTATCGATTACAATTGTGTTGATATATGCCCTTCTGTGATTGTTCCAACTTGGGACAATGGCAGATCGGGGGATGGATATGTCACGAAGAGGCTAGATCACTTCCTCTTACATGAACAGTTGGTTGAGAGACTTGGGACTATCCAATCAGAGGTGGTTAGTAATTATATCTCGTACCATCGACCCATTATCTTACACTGGAGGAGGGGCGATCTCAAATGTGGGATTCCTTTTAAGTTTAATCGTGTGTGGTTGGAAGAGTCGAATTTTAACAATCTTGTGTGAGAAGTCTAGAATCGAGTCAGGGTTCGGGACACTTCCCCCATGATGCATATACTGGATAAGCTTCGAGCTCTTAGGGTGGAGGTAAAAGCATGGGAGAAGAGAAAACGAAGTCAAATGAACAAAGAGCTACTTGACATTTTAAGGGAACTAGATGCCATTTGCCCACATATGCTTGTGCATAATCTCCCTATTGCTATCAGGAATCATATTCATGCGCTGGAGCTTAAAAAGAAACATATACTACTTATTAAAGAGTCTACTTGGTTCCTAAAGAGTAGGGCCATATGGATTCGTGAAGGGGACATGAATACTAAATTTTTTCACAAATTTGCCAATCACAGGAGAAAGCTCAACTCCATATGGGAGATCATTGATAATGTCAGTAAGCGGGCTCATATGCATAAGGACATTTGCAGAGCTGATGTTCTTTATTTTCAGAAGGCCTACTGTCATAGGGATTTGGACAGTGTTGAGGACAAAATTTGGGGGGTGGAATTATATCCCTCCATGTTCGATGAGGATGCAAACTCAAACCTATATAAAGTTGTCTCAGAGGAGGAAATCCTGGGGGTGCTTAAATCTTTTAAGGGGGACAAGATTCCGGGACCAAAGGAGTGGATGGTGGAACTTTTTACACATTTCTTTGACATTTTTAAGCAATATCTTCTTGAGATGTTGGAGGAATCGCAGACCAAAGTATATATACACCCGCATACAAATTCTACATATATTGTTGTCATTCCAAAAAGGACTCCTTCTGACTCTTTCTCGGATTATAGACCCATTTCACTTTGTAATCGTATATATAAGATTATCTCCAAAACTATTGCTAACAAGATTAATCATACTCTTTCTAAGTACATATCCCCTGAGTAGTTCGACTTCCTGCAAAATAGACAAATTCACAACGTTTTGGCGATTGACCAGGAATGCACGCACTCGATCCATTCTAAAAAATTAAATGCTTCTATTATGAAGGTTGACTTATGGAAGGCTTACGACTGCCTTGAGTGGGGTTACCTACAGTTGGTACTTCATAAAATTGGTGTCCAGGCCAGATGTGTCGAGTGGATTATGGCTTGTGTTTCAAATGTTAATTATGTTGTTGTTATTAATGGTTATCCTACAAATTTATTGAAGGTCGGGAGGGGAATCAGATAAGGATGTTCACTATCTCCTCTATTATTCATATTGGAAATGTATGGCCTAGGCTTACATATAAAAAAAGCGATGGTAGGGGGACGATTTCATGCACTGCAATTGGGAAGAGACATCAGAATTTCACATAGTTTTTTTGTTGATGATGTGCTCATCATGGGGATGCTCAATAGGTATGCATGGCTAACACTTTTTCATATATTTACAAAGTTTGGGAATGCTACTAGATTGTTCATGAATTTTCATAAGTCTATCGTATTACACAGCATATGCGATATGGAGGTTATTACATATATACATAGACTATTTGGGGTGGATTCTGAATTATTGTCAGGGGGCATGAAATATCTTAGCTATCATATTATCCTTGTAGTTATAAGGTCAACGATTGGATGTGGCTTGTGGATTGTTTCTATTAAAAAAAATTCAGGTGGGAATTCAAATGTTTATCTTTGGGGGGCCGCATCACACTAACCCATGCGATGATCACACAGTTGGGAGTATACTGGGCACATCTATATCATCTCCCTCTCACCATTATTAAGAGTCTCAATCAAATTATGGCCAAATAAATTTGGTCTAGTATGACTAATAATAACAAACTCTATCTAGTCAAGCTAGACCATATCTCTCTTCCTAAGCGAATGATCCAGGTGGCTCCAGAGACACACGCAGGACAAAGAGGGCTTATGAATGCTAAAAATTCAAAGTGATTAGAATGTTTTCGACCTAGGACAAGAGCATATATCTCATCATCTTGATCGTGGAGGTGCAAATGGTTCGTCAATCCGAGCTCGTATGAGGGAGAACGAGTCAGTCAAAGTTTTGGTCAAAGTTAGGCGGTTGGCCAAGTTTAAGTGTCCTACAATTTGACCAACCTCGGGGCATGAAACTTAACTCCTAAAATTGGTTGAAATTGTGGCATCATTAATTTTCCCAATATCCCTTATTTTCTAAAGATTGGAAAATCTCCCCTAATCTTAATAAAATAAAAATAAAATATAAACATGGTAGAGGGCCACCATCCCCACCACCCCCGAACTACATTGATAAAATTTTATATTAAAAAAATATATGGCGACGGGCCATGACCCCCGACGGTTGTCCCAACTGTTGTAAAAAAAAAATTTATGTTTAATTGGGCCAACAGCCATGACCTCGCCAAACCCTTCTCCAACCAACCCTTATATAGTAAAAAAAACATTTGTTAAGGGGGTGGGAGGTGGACCCGACCCACACCCCAATACCCTCCACAAATCACACTAACATATGACTGGAAATAATGTGAGACCAGTGGGGATCGAACCCGCATAGTCCACGTGGGCCGGCCCCCACCAGGCGGCCCCGTATGGCATATGCCAAAACCAACGTACCACCACCATAATGTGGTATCAACGTACCATGTAACACAATGCCCCCAAACAATTAATGTGCCATTTTTAAGTGTAGAAGGCATGGGGCGGGCCGCCCAATGCGAACCCGACCCCCATTTAAATACATGCGATTAGTTTTAAAAACAAAAAAAAAATGTTTAAACATGGAGGGGACGGGGTTTGACCACCCAACCTCCTCCACCTATTTCGGTTCCTTTACCAATCCGCCCAAATAGATTTGTTGGAAACTCTACCCAAAAAATGATATGAACTTTAGTTTTGCATAGTGCACAAAGGCAGCATGGAGGAACTAGGAGTGGGCATGGAAAACGAGGCAGAGTTAATTTTTAATTAATTTTTATGCAAGTGGAACCATCACTGAGCAAAATTTCCCGGGGGTGAAATTTTCGCAGTGTTCAAATTGGACAAACTTTATGTCGATCTTACACCTCTCGGTGACACGAAGTCGATGGTGCAAAAAGTTTCCTTATCTAAGCAGCATATTTGTAGAGGACCCGAAGGAGGGAATCTTTAAGGAATCTAGGGGGAATCTAAAAGATTCCTTGAGCCCCAGAATTCCACTTTCTCAGAATTGAGAAATTTGATAGTCGATTTTGCACTATTCGATGCCACAAATCTGATGGTGCATTCAGATTTTTCATTTTATTATTTCATTTTCCAGCCACTTTTCTAAGTGGAGTGTAGCTCTCAACATTCATGTGCGAGCAGCCATTTCCACGAGATTCGACACTGCAAGATTGATGGTACGACTAGCTTCAGCATTTGACGTTCTCTTCTTTAGATGGCCCCTAGATGTGAGGTATATACAGTGTGTTCATGTACTTATTTTTCTATGCATTGTGCTACACAGATCCCTGTTTGATGTTTGATGTGGGATCTTGTTTCTTACTTGTCTCAGAATTCCTGTTTGATGTGATGCGGAATCAACTGTGTGATACACTTGTGTCATGATTCATCATGTTGTGTTTTGAGATCCCTTTGTTGTATGTTGATGGGATACTCATGTTGTCGTCATGTATGTTTGCATGGAGATCCCTTTTATGCCATGTTGTCAAGATGTTCATAATCATCATGCATGAGTTTATGTCATACTGATAGGAGTCTTTTGACTGAGAGTTCCTGTAGTCGAACATCTCTTGGAGCCACTCCTACATGAGGGAATTTTCCTTGTATGATAGTGACATCACCTCTTATGTACATCATCACTATTGATAGCACTTAATGCAGTGACCTACACCATCTTGACACTGGGGCCCAAAGACGTAGTCCCTCCTGGACTGTTGGGTTGTGTTATATTCTTTCCACATAGTTAACAGGGGGTTTGAGGTGTACCCGTAACCCCACTTTATGGGGTCCGGGGCAGTGCCCCAGAAAATTTTGGTTTTGGACCCTATGTTAGGTTGGGCGGACCCACCTATGGTTTTGTGCATGATTTTCGCACATGTTTTTTTTTTTGGGCGCGATGGTTTTCGGTCCATGGTTTTGGACGCGATGGTTTTCTGTCCATGGTATTGGATGCTTCGGCATGTATAAATATGTATTGTAACATTGAAAGGAACAGAATGAAAAATCAAGCTGGTAGTCTCGGTTTTGGGATCCAGCAGGAAATCTCTGTGTATATGTGTTTTATGTGTTATTCTCTCGCATTTTTATTTTTCCTGTGATTTAGAATTCGTATGCAGGTAATTTCTGTACGGGGTTAAAACCTACATTTGGTATCAGAGCTGTTTTGGCTTCAAGGGATGCCTTTGTTGCTGAGAGGTTTCGCTCGGGCATGTGGTAGACCCTGTTCAGTGGAGATCTGCGAGATCGATTCTGGTGGTGAAAGAAGATGGCGAGCAGTGGAAATATAGAGATTGAGAAGTTCAATGGTCAGAGTTTTGAGTTGTGGAAACTCAAGATGGAGGATCTGTTGGTAGATAAAGATCAGTGGATCACGGTAGATCCAAGTACTAAAACAACGGGAGTGACCGATGAATAATGGAAGAAACTAGATCGGAAGGCAAAGAGCACAATACGATTGTGTGTCTCAGATTCAGTATTGCTGAATGTATCAGGGGAAGCTACGGCGAAGGCTCTGTGGGACAAGTTAGGGACTCTGTACCAATCTAAGTCTCTGGTGAATAAATTGTTCCTGTGGAAAAAGTTGTATAACCTGAGGATGAAAGATGGAGACTAGGTGATAGAGCATCTGAATGCGTTTAATACTGTGGTAATTCAATTATCATCTGTTGATATTAAAATTTCAGATGAAGATAAGTGCATCAGTTTGTTGTGTTCTCTACCAGTGGGATAGTCTGGTTATTGCAATAGGTAGCAATCCAACTGCTTTGCAGTTTGATGAAATAGTCTCAGCCTTGTTGACGGAGGAGATGAGACGGAAAAATATGGACAACCAGAATGGTGATGCCTTGTCTGTACGAGGACGGTCCATGAACAGAAACAAAAATAAGGCATCGAGTGGGAGATCTAAATCTAGAGGGAGATCTAAATCTCCAGGAAAACCTACAAAGGTGGTGTGCTGGAAATGCGGAAAGGAAGGGCACTTCAGAAGGGAGTGTAAATCTAAAGCTCCTGATAAAGTAAAGGGATCTGATGATGCTCCTTCTGCAGAGGCGAAAACCACCTCAGAGAAGGTGGGGATGTGTACTTGGCTTCTTCAAGTACACATGTAGTTCATGAGGCATGGTTGATTGACTCAGGTGCATCCTTTCACTTCACTCCCCATAGAGAGTGGTTCTGCGAGTATGAGAAATACGATGGTGGTGATGTCTTCTTAGGAGGTGATAGGAAGGCTAGAATCATTGGTCCGGAAAAGTAAAGTTGAAGTTGCAAGGTGGAAGGGTTAGAACCCTTCTGGGTGTTCTGCATATTCCTGCGTTGGCTAGAAATCTGATTTCTGTAAGCAAGTTGGATGATGCAGGTGTAAAGACAGTGTTCGAGAAGGATACCTGCAAGATGGTTCGAGGAGCACTGGTATTGATGCGGGGAGTTCGGATTGGAACTCTGTACAAGCTGCAAGGTAGCACTGTTGTTGACGGGTGCAATAGTTCTATGGTTCCTGAAAATGGAGCAGAAAATCTAGTGGTCTTTGGAGAGAAGACCATGTTGTGGCATCAAAGGCTTGGACATATTGGAGAGAGGGCCTTCGAATACTTCATGGTAAAGGTATGGTAGAAGGTATGAGTAATAGCTCTCTGGATTTTGATTTCTGTGAAAATTGTGTATATAGGAAGCAGAATCGGGTGAGTTTCCCCTCTGGTGGTAAGAGGACGAAACAAATATTAGAGCTTGTGCACAGTGATGTGTTTGGACCTGTGAAAGTTCCATCACTTGGTAAGTCTGTGTACTATGTATCATTTATAGATGACTTCTCAAGGAATACATGGATATATTTCCTTAAGAAGAAATCTGAAGTCTTTGACAGGTTTAAAGAATTTAAGGCTATGGTGGAAAATCAAACAGAGAAGAAGATAAAGGTGTTGAGGATAGATAATGGTGGAGAATTCTGCAGCAAGGAATTTGAAGAATTTTGTAAGAAGTGTGGTATAGCACGGCAGAAGACTACTCCATATACACCTCAACAGAATGGAGTCACAGAAAGAATGAACAAGACGTTGATGGAAAGGGCAAGAAGCATGCTAAGTGGTGCCCGGTTAGGACCGGAATTCTGGGCAGAGGTGGTGGATACTGCATGTTACTTGGTCACAGGTCACCTTCATCAGCGTTGGAGGATAAGACTCCACAAGAAGTATGGACTGGTAAGAAACCCTCTCTTTCACATCTGAGGGTATTTGGATGTGATGCATATGTACATGTTCCAAAGGAGAAACGAACCAAGTTAGATAGGAAATCTGTAAAGAGCATCTTTAATGGGTATAAGGATGTTTAAAGGGTTATAAGCTTTGGAACCCAGCCACACGGAAGGTTGTGTACAGTCGAGATGTGGTGTTCAGAGAGGTGAAAGATGTTATTAAACATGAAGTCCACCCAAAGGAACCTGTGAAGATAGAGTTTGAACTAAAGGAGGAAGAATCAGACTCTGTAGCAGAGGAGGAATCAGAAGATGAAGAGCCACAAACTCCGGCTGTGAGAAGATCAGCTCGAGAAAGAAGGCAGCCAGAAAGGTATAGTCCATCTGCTTTCTATTCAAACTTTGCTTTGCCTGTTATTGATGATGATCCCGGAACTGTGAAGGAAGCAGTGGATTCAGAGGATGGAAAACTCTGGAAAGAGGCCATGGTTGATGAAATGGCATCTTTGCACAAAAATGAGGCTTGGGATCTGGTGGAGTTGCCGGCTGGAAGGAAACCCATTGGCAGCAAATGGGTGTTCAAGAAGAAGACAATGCAGAAGGGAAGGTGGAGAAATACAAAGCTCGGTTGG
>APFE030923812.1:83249-94814 GCA_000404065.3 Pinus taeda | reverse complement strand
GCCCAATGACAATGAAAGTGGGATGAATGTGGTGACATAGTAGTGAAATGGAGGTGAAATGGAGGTGATATAATGGACATAATAGTGAAAGTGTAATGGAAATGAATGACATTTTCAAGACTCAACAAGTATACAGAGAATATGAAGGCCATAATAGCAATCTTCAACCTCAAAGGGAATGCAATTATATGGTAGGAAGATGTGAAACAAGTCAAAGACATTAGGACTAAGGAGATGACTTGGCATGAATTCAAGAGACTCTTTAGAAATAAGTACTTGTCAGAAAGGTACTACAACAACAAAGCCAAGGAATTCTATGAAATCAAAATGGGATTGATGACAGATGAGGAGTATACGACCAAGTTCTTGGAGTTATTGAGATATGTATTGTATCTTATAGATGAAAAAGATAAAGTTCAAAGATTTGTTAGGGATGGCCATTAGAATTTAGAGATCGTATTGAGTATGATGAGCCTCAATCACTTGAGGAAGTTATTGGGAAACTAAAGCATTGCTATGAATAGTCAAAGCGTAAGACAAAATCTCAACAAGGATGGGAAGTGAAAGATAAAAGTAAAGGTAAATGGTAGTCGAAAAGAACAAGGCCTCTGAATGCAGAAGAGAAAGAGAATGTTGCACCGCATAAGAAGTTCAAAGCAACTAGACAGGGACATGGGTCACAACAATGGAATAGAGGTGATGGTACAAGCTAGTTGGAGTGTTGGGCATGTGGTAAGGAGCATCTTAAGAGGGATTGTCCGCAGAATCAAGGTGGTAGGCCTCAGATCTACAATGCACAAGAGCTGTAGATTGTTGGGGATGTTGGGAAGAGCATTCCTCGTATCTATGCAGCGCTAGATAATAGGCGGGTAGATCATTAGACATCTATCATTAAGATGGATGGTAAGCGTTGTGATCAAGTTGTTTCTATTTTGATTGACCTATATCTAATTATAGTTATATTAGTCCTTAATTGGTGGATAAGTGTGGTTTGAATAAATAAGTGCATGTAGAATATTCGTTAGTTCAGTTGGATACAGGTACCAAGAAGAGAGTTCATCATTGGGTAAGAGCTTGTGCATTTGAACTTAATGGTATGCCTACATCAACACATTTGAATGTATTACTGTTAGGGTCATATCGTATGCTTTTGGGTATGGACTAGCTATATCTTCATAAGACCAAAGTGGATTGTTATGACAAATCCATTGAGTGCTTGGATGACAATGGGGAGTAAATAATCTTGCACGGTAAGAATAAAACAACATCAGTTAGGATGGTGACAACAATGTAGGTAAAACATAGCCACGGAAAAGTGTGTGTATTATTTGCAGTACACATTTCTAGTGATAAAGGTAAGGAGGATGAGGATGCAAATATTTTGAGCACGTAACCAATCTTGCAGGAGTTTCATAATGTGTTTCAAACAGAGATTTCAGAGTTGCCACCTCACAAGGTAGTAGACGGAGTTGGTACTAGGGGCAGCACCAGCGTCAAAGGCACCATACAAAATGAGCACTCTAGAGCTAGTAGAGTTAAAGTTGCAGTTGAAGGAAATGCTTGACAAGGGATACATTAGGCCAAGTGTATCACCTTGGGGCGAACCGATATTGTTTGTGAGGAAGAAAGATGGTATTATCAGGTTATGCATTGATTACAGGCAGTTGAACAAGGTGACCATCAAGAAAAAAGTACATGTTGTCGAGGATTGATGAATTATTTGATTAGTTAAAGGGAGCAACAATGTTCTCAAAGATTGATTTGAGATCTGGATATCATTAGGTACGCATCGAGGAAGAGGACATTTACAAGACAAATTTTAAGACCAGGTATAGGCATTATGAGTTTGTTGTAGTTCCATTTGGTTTGATTAATGCTTCAACTACCTTAATGTGCTTAATGAATAGTGTGTTGCATCCTTATTTGGACAAGTCTGTTATTGTATTCATTGATGACATTTTGATATATTCTAAGAATGAGGAAGAGCATGTCAAGCTTTCAGAAACAATGTGACCCATAGAAGATAAGAGCTATCATGGAGTGGGAAGTTCCTAGAAATGTGGATAAGGTAAGATCATTCGTGGGGCTAGCAGATTATTATAGGAGGTTCATCAGGAACTTCTCTCGGATTACATATCTTATTACGTCATTGAGGAGGAAAGGTAAGAAATTTGAATGGAAAGAGGAACGTGAAACAAGTTTTGAGCAGTTAAAACAGTTGTTGACAAATGCTCCAATGTTAAAGATTGTAGACCCGGACATAGAGTTTGTAGTGTCTACATATGCTTGTAAGAGAGGACTTGGTGGAGTAATTATGCAGGAGGGACAAGTAGTATGTTATGAATCGTGGAAATTGAATGAGCACAAGCAGAACTACCCGACACATGATATTGAGTTGGCAACGATCATTCATGCGTTGATGATGTGGAGGCACTATCTTCTTAGCAGTAGGTTTGTATTGATGAGTGATAACAATGGGTTGAGATACTTGTTTGACCAACCGAATCTGAATGGCAGGCAAGCTAGATCGTTAGCCATGATCAGTGAGTCTGAATTTGACATCAGGTACATCAAGGGTAAGGAGAACATGGTTGCAAATTATCTTAGCAGGAGGATACAGGTAAATCACATTGCAAATATGAGTTCTTATGGGACGAACATACAGGATCAGATTGTATAGGCAGGTCAGTAGGATGAAAGGTATAGAGAGCTTATGCATAGGTTACAACATAATACATGTAGTGGTACATGTATAGGTACAGGTGCACATGATGTGGACTATCATCTCTCAGCAAGTGGCTTGATTAGATTTAAGGACATGATATATGTGTTAGACAACAATGAGCTCAGGAATATTATCTTAAGGGAGTTTCATGCGAAATTGTATTCAGATCACCCATGCTACCAAATAAATATTTCCTTGGAGATTGAAGGGACATGTGTACGATAGTTTCTTTCCCTATGAACCTTCTCCTTTTGTCATAGCTTGGAAAAATATTGATCGGCTTGGTGGGGATGGAAAATTATCATCACAACATGGAAAAAATATTCATTAGACTTTCCATATGGATCTTCATGCAATTCTGGTATAATTTCAAAGGAGTTGTTGCATTGTCTTTCTTCAAAAGCAAAATCTTCAATAATGGAGTCATAAAGGAGCTCACTGTCCCAAATCTTCCATGGTTCTTGGTCTTCATGAAATTGCTATAGCATATATGTACTTGAATTCCCATAGTTTTGAAGGCCATGTGATGCTCTTTGAACAAGGTTTTCAAGAATCGAGTTCATCTTTAACTAAATGGCTACAAATCTACCAAATATTTTTTTTTATAATAAATACAAGTTTGAGCTGAAAAGGTTATAGTTTCTCAATACTTTTTTATACTTAAAAAGAGGTGTAAGTTTTATATGTTGATGTCTTTTGTGGTCAAGGAAAATAGTCAACCTCCTACGGCCTTACTTGATTTCCCTTTGTGTTTTTATAGAGGTGGTACTCTTATTTTCATCCACTCATATATTCAAAATAACTGAAACCACATAAATATGATCATTCAAAACATTCATCTGTGAGTGGATCGGGTGTTTTAAAAGGAAAATAAAATAATGATATCATAAATAAATATGATTTCAAGATTCATTCAACAATATATACCCATTCATACATTACAAGGAAAACATATTTCAAGCAAATCAATAAACATAAAGTAGAGAAATGGTCTAGATATTCAAATAGATCTAAAACAATTTCAAGCATTCAAATATCATAAAGAGTCATAAAAGAACATTCACGATATTTCAATGCTCATTTATAAGTCTCGAAACCCCAAATAACATGAATTCCTGAAAATAGCTCTCTGCTAGAGTCAAAGAATAATTTTACAGACCTTAAGTGCCTAAAACACTTTGCATAAAAGTGAAGGCATTTATCCTTAAGGGACTTGGATTGGGATTTAATGGACCAAATAATACGAGGTTACCTAGAAGAAAAATAGAAATTGCATTCAAGGATCAAATTTACAAATATATAAGACAATTCACAATGTTGGATGCTCAAATATTGGGAAGAAGTAAAGGGATTTGCTTCAAAACAATATGAAGGATATTCACAAAACTATGGAAGGATAACTGGTGGAATGAATTTTATCTCTCCAAAACGTTTTTTCTGATATGATTTTAGACTAAATACTCATTGTGACTATTCCCATAGTGTCTATGATTGTGCCTTTGATAATAGAAGAAAATAGAGGTAACAATGATGGAGTACTAAGTTCTCTGACCAATCACCATCATCACATTAGGGTTTCAAATCCCAAGGTCCAATCACTGGGTTCAATCTTGGATTCGAGCTCATGGGGGAGTCGCCTTGATTGTGGAAATCGCCTATGAATGAGTAGGTTGTAGTCCATGGATCCTCTTATGCTACAACAGTCGTTGTTGCTCAAAGTTTGGAAGTAAAAACGACCAAAGGCGATGGGAACAAGCCTACTATGGAGTCTTCATCTTCGTCTTCATTGCCTCCCACAATTAAGGGCTTGACTATTTATGCATTTATGAGCAAAGTCATTGATCTGATCAAGCGAGCTTATGGGTTAGCGTATAATGTTTTATCTCTTTCCCTTTGTATCGTAAGGCTCACATCTTCAAATCTTCATGGTTTCTCCCTTTGTTACCCTCAGATCATAATAGATCTAATGGAAAAAACCACTTGTTCTCCTTCATTGGGATTGGAGCGAAAGATAGAAGAATAAGATGTGGTTGAGGTTGATCAAAACAAGGTGAAAGTTTTCCATATTTTTATAAAGTTTTTAAACGCGAACTTGATCCCATTTTCGCTCTTAGAAGAGGAGTATGGTAGATATAAAGTGAATGTTGGAGAAATGTCTAGGGATCCTAACATCCATGCAATGAATTATAATTGAAGGGAAGAAACTGTAGTCTTTTTATTAGATGTGTGAATACAACACAACTACAAACTCCATTACTGTATTGCTTTTGAGGTTGCGTGTGTTGAAGCATGTAACTAGTGTCGGTCTTCATAATTGCATTTCATGAAAAGAAAGACAAAATAAATTTGTTGTAAAAGGAAAATTATTTTGAAGAATGGGTTTCATTCTCTTTTCTTTTATTTTTCACATCAAAGCCTTCATTAAAGTCATTGTCATTTTTATTAGACCATTCTTGGGCAGTTGTGTCATGTAAAAATAATTCTTTTTTAATTCAAACGTGTCATTTTTCACCTCCACACCAAGTTAGCCCTGCCCTCATGAAGTCATCCTAGATTAGGTGTTGGTTGCGTGGGGCCTGATGCAGGTTCAACGTTAGTTAGCCAAACAAATCCTTAAAATACTGGCCCTTTCGACATCAGCCTGTGGAGCGCAGACCGAAGTCTCACACGAAGCAGTGTGGGAAGATGATGGAACCAAGTTTCCGCACCCTGAGATGGTCATGATGTCAATTTATACCCTTTGTTCCTTCTTTCACGTAGGTCACTAAGTTATAGGGCTCTGTCAGTCTAGCCCTTTATTCCACCCTTCAATACCTCTGTGAAGAATTACGATTGACCTTCGCGCAACCCTAACCCGTGATCTAGGTACTTTCACACTGCTATGACAACAGGTTGTATAGGTTCCCAAGTTATCCCAGGTGTATTACTTATCTTGTTAATCAATCATAGTTAGCGATGCGTAAACATATATTCTTACTTGCGTTTGATCAGCTAATACAGTCACACATTCATGCATCACATGAACATTGTAAATTAAACCCAAAACAAAATATAACTAGATGCATTAACAAGAAATAGATACACAGAATTTGCAGAATAATTCTCGTTAATGGTATCTTCAGATTGTCACAGACATTATCCGCCCTGTGCACATAGATGCAGGGGTCTGCGTACTCAACTGCAGACTTCTGCCCTAGGCCTTTGCACACTCAGCTGTAGAGCCTCTACCTACGCTAAGGCCCGAAACTCTTAGACTTCGCTATTAAGACTCTTTTACTCCATTCTTCGCTAAAGACTTCTAACTACTTAGAGCTTACTTACTTAGCTCCTTTTATACAATCCCATGGTCCGCGGACCATGGGTGGATCTCTACACTCGACTTTACGCTTACAAAATAAGGGCGGACAACCCTTTATGACTCATGACACCTTCACGCTCCACGACCACAAAATGCAGAGACTTTACAACTTTATTACAAAACTTGACCGAAAACATGGGCTTTTAGGCCCAAAGTTGTCCTTAAGGGATCTCGTTCCCAATAGGCCTCCAACACAAATATCGTGACTCACCCTCGAGTCACTCTATGGGTGCAGAGATCTTAGCGTGAAGACCTAGCTCAACTTGTCTGACCGCAACCTCGACAGTGCACTGTGCGATCGCCTGCTTCACTTCTTCGACCATCTACTCGATCATTGCTCCTGAACTATCGACCTAAAGCATTTATTGAGTTGCTTGCAGATTCACAAGCTTTCCTTTAATAGAGGTTGTGACTGTGTAAGCCTCATCCAACCAAGGCTTTACGCGCTCCTTAAGTAGTGCCTCCTTGTGCTATGCTGCATCTACCTATTCTTTCAACTGTTTGGCCCCCTACAACTTTGTCAGTCTCTACGTGAGTGCGACGGTTCGCGGTGTGCATTTTACCTCATCATAGTGCTGCTGCTCTGTCTCCAGTCGTTGTACATTAGGGTCCTCTTGCAGGCTTGTCAGGACCTCAAACAACTGTTCAAAAAGTTGTGTACAATCTGCTACTGCACTGTCAACCGTCGTTATTGCCTCTGTGATAGTGGTTGCACACTGCTCCCTTACTTCTAGCGGAGTTGAAGGCTAGGCCTTCTAGCGGAGTTGAAGGCTAGGCCTTCAACTGTAATTCAGTAATTTGTAGGTTCAATTGTAATTGAACCCTAACCATCTCTGTGCGAGCATCGCGCACCCCTATAGAAAGCTTGCAGACGCACACCTTGACTAGTTCTTCCTCAGGAATGGCCAACTCCGGGACCATTCGGCTTGCCTCCTCCATGACCTGAATTATATGCTTGTTTTGGTCGGTTACCTCGCTCACGACGGTGATGGAAAAGTCTCACTGTAGGGCCATCTGCTCATTGTTAATCCTCTGCTCGCTGATCACCTGTAGAGCGCGGTGTTCATGGGCCCTCAGCTCCATAATTGCTCCATCCTGTAATAAGTGGAGCGCCCCGTCAACCCCACTCTCTTGAGGGCATTGACAGTGGGCATGTTAGCTTCATTCTCTGTGGTCAGCGCTCCATCTGGTAGCACTATCGTGCTGGAGACCTTCACGTGCAGTATCTCGGTAGCTTTTGAAGTGTCGATAGCAAGGCTGGTGGACACCGTGCCAGCCTGTGACGCACGGGTCTGCAACTCCTTGCAGACCTGTCTGGATGGCCCCCAATATTAGTTGTTGTTGCTAATAAAACTATTGTAGGGCCTTCACAGTGACATCTCACACTGTGTCTCCCATTTCATGCAAATCGCCCTCTGTGAGGGTGATTGGGTCCAATGACATTTTAGTGGCCTTGGATTTCTTCCTCGACCCTCCTTTCTCTTATTCCCATGGAAACTTGATGCGGGCGAGCGTTGCCTATGGTTCTGTGTTGTGTTGCTCTGTTTGCTCGTCTGTCTCTCCCTCTGTCTCGGGCGAAGGCGACCTCGCGCCTTTGTCAGAGCCCCACTCTATTCCACCTATTTGCTTCTCCTTTTGTTGAGCGACATTGCGCTCCACCTAGGCCTTGTCAATGGTCTCCTTCTTTCTCTTCTCGTCCAGCTGTACCATCTTGAGCTTGGCCTCTTCCTTCTGCTAAGTGACATCGCGCTCCACCTGGACCTTGTCAGCGGCCTCCTTATTCCTCTTCTCGGCCAGCTGTGCTATCTTGAGCTTGGCCTCCTCCTTCTTGCGCTGCACGACAGACTTGCTCGCCCCCACCGTAAAGTCTGATGTAGTGCGCCACTCTATCGGCCAACAATCAAGTACTACATCAATGGCGTCATCTGTTGCCAAGTAAGGCAAGTCATACCATGTCTACGCAGGGTCCTTTCGCGCCCTGATTGACACATGGTGAAAATCTGCATTGAACTCCGCGTACCCCTGCAGGTTGGCAAACACAGTAGGCAACAACAACGATTTGCAATTGATGGCCATGCAGATGTTCATCTCCATCAAGGTCTAGAAGATCTTGTTGTCCTTTATGCGCTGTGCATCCTTGGTCGGCCATAGTGAAGTGTACTTCACTGTTTCTAGTAGGTTTGGCGCGACCAAGGGGAATTGACTATCTTCTGGCAGCTCCCATATTACCAACACAATAGACAATAAGAGCCAAGTGTAATGGAAGGTCTTGTTGAGCTCCCGTGCCTCGCGGTAGTTCACAAGGAACTCACCGTAGAGATAGTGAGCTCAATCACACTAGACTCCTTCGGCACATTGGGATGTTAGCGCGACGACAAGTGTGGGCACCTCATCCACTCGACACTTCCTCATCACCTTTTTGGCCAAAATCTGTGTAGCCACCTTGACAGCAGGATCACTGATACTTGAGATGGCATAGCCCTACGGCTTCTTCATAAGCTTAAATTTTTCCTTCATGGCCTTCATGAGGGCCTGCTTGCCACCTTTTCCGCCAAACATCATGGTTAGATTTTCTCCTATGTAGGGCAGCCGCGTGATCCTACGAATCAATCTACCGGTGATGGGTATTGGCTCCTCCAGCCACAGACACCCATCATGCACCAAGCATAGTAACTACTTGATGACCAATACTGTAATCAGGGTGCGGTTATAGAGCGACACCCAGAGCAGGTTGAGAAGACCTACCTTGTCTACTCCCCTGAGCCATTTTCATGGTTCCAATGCGGTCATCCTGGTGGTTGTGTCAATAATGCGGTGCATTAGCTGCTCGGTCGCTTAGTGCGGGAACTTCTTATGGTCAGCTAAGTCCCAATCTTTGAGCTTTAATAGAGGAACTTGCGCCAAGCACGATTCTTCAAAGACAATATCGTTCGATAGTAGAGGGGTTTGTAAGGGGGCCTTGCTCTCATCTATGTCTTTTGGCACCTTAGTCTTGCCCTTGCGTAGAGGGACGTACTCAAGCAACCGAGTGATAGGGTCAACACCCTAAACTTCAACTTCCTCCACGTCTATCCCCAAGTCCTCATTATCCGTTGGGATGTCTTCGATTTCTTCCTCCTCCAGCTCCAAATTAATGGCTTTGCCCTTTTCCTGTGCAGTTGGCTTGTCGTTTGGTGGGTTTATTCTCGGCAATGCGTGCATCGGTATTTCAGGCTGCTTGCCCTTTTTATCCTTTGCACTCTTCTTGGTTGGGGTCAGCTTCGATCTAGGTGTCTGTGGGGATATGGGAACTTCCGCTAATACTTTTGCAACCTTCGAGGCAGCTTCTTCTTCCTCCCTAACAACCTTTAGCACAGCCTCCTCGGTTGTCACTGCTTTGGTGACCATAGCCTTTGCAGGTGCCGACATGACATTGTTCAACAATTCTTTGTCGCCTCTGGTAATTACTCAAACGCCGAACTCGCTATCAAAGCTTTGAAGAATTCTTGGTTCATGTGCGCCTGAGAGCTCAACAACTCAGTTCTCAAAATGCCAAGTGTTTTTCGTTGGGCGTCCACCTGTAATTTATAGGGCATTTTGAATTAAAATCCAACCGTTCCCCCCACATTCGATTCATTAATGCTGGATTGGCGACAAATTTTCAAGGATCTGACCCATAAATTTTGTCTTAAATGACGGCCGCCCGCTCCATTTGGCAGCAAACCGAACAAGGCAAAGTGGATGGAGGTGGACAGAGTGAGGGAGTTGTACCCTCACCTCCTTAACAGGTAGTTGAAGGCTTTTGGGGTCCAAAAGCTTCCCAATGGGGAGGCGTGATCAGGGGCTCATGTCCCAAGTGTCGTAAAATGCTCAAAAATGAAAGTGCTCAGAACTAGTTCAAACTTGAACTACTGGAAAGAGCGCGTCCTCCTGATTCTGACGCCTCAAACGGTTCGAAAAACGATCTCCGTATGCAGAAGTTATGCCAAAAACAAAATCACCCAATGACTTTTAATTTTTGAATTTTTTTTCAAAAAAAAAAAAAAATATTCCATAGAATATTCATTTTGGGCAGTGGCAGGATGCCACGTGGCAAGCCCAGAGGTCGCCACGTGGCCCAGGGTGACATCAGCATTATGGGTGCGTATGTTTAAAATTTTGGGCAAATGGTGGTTTGAACCTAAGACCTCATGTGTTCAAATGCCACGCCTTACCAACGCACCACAAGGGTCAGACTTAATATGTGGGCGGAATGAATTTGGTAAGTGGTTTGAATTATGTTTGGGCGGGCCCAAATGGGGGCTAGCCCCCTTACCATGTGTGCAACACCAAAGTCCAAGTGCTAAGCTCCTAACTGCGTGGGTATTACATAACGGTCACCATTTAATGTGTGAGACGTGGTCACATAGCCATTAAACGCGGAGGCAAACAGTGGTTCACTCGGAGTTTGGGGCATGCAATCCCATGCAAAACCGCCAACCGTTCACATGTCATTTATTATAACTACAGTTCAACCAAACCATTACGGTTAGTCTGGTGGAAATTTTGGCGGAGCAACAAATTTGGGCGGACCCGCCATATTTGGCGGGCCTAACTGGCTCCAACTAAAGTTATCTAGAGTTTTTGTAGGGGCAACTGGCAGTTGGGAGTAAATGGCCATAACTTTGGCTAGGAAAGTCCATTTTGGACGAATTGTTTTTTGATTTTGGGTCTCTTCGACCTTTTGAAGCCATTGGCACAGGTTTTACAACCATCTGAGGTCATTTCCAGAGGTTTTGACGTCGTGGAAGTTCTAGGAGCCACCATGGCCCAGTATTGTGAGAACTGTATAGGGTTGCAGGTACCCATTGGAGGTGAACCAGCAGTCAATCCTGAAGGATTCAAGTGTTCTGAATCTGTTTTTACAGTCGATCCCACCTGTAGAGGCTTTTATTCAACTGTATATTCATTTTGAGCATTAAATTAAAACGAGGACAAGCCCATTTGGGAGCCTTGGACCCAACAGACGTAGCCCAGGAGGGGTGAACTGCTTTATCAACTTCTTTTGCATCTGTGGTTGATTTATTTTGCAGAACAAATTCGTTTTAGTGTGTTATACAGTAAAAGGAAATAATTCTGCTATACTTAAATGGGTCATGAACAACGGAAAATTTCATTTGTTTTTTTACTGCAAGACATGGACATCTTTTAAACATGTTTATTACTGAATTGAATACCTTGCAAACCATTTACAAGTAGTTTCAAATTCAAATCACCATGGTTGATGAAATGGCATCTTTGCAAAAAAAGTGAGGCTTGGGACCTGGTGGAGTTGCCAGCTGGAAGGAAACCCATTGGCAGCAAATGGGGGTTCAAGAAGAAGACAAATGCAGAAGGAAAGGTGGAGAAATACAAAGCTTGATTGGTAGTAAAAGGTTATTCCCAGGTGTTGGGAATTGATTTTGGTGATATTTTTTCTCCTGTTGCCAAGGTAACTTCTATTAGATTACTTTTATCTATTGTT